>PKML01036847.1:215528-250189 GCA_002933935.1 Eutrema yunnanense
TCTCTCTCTCTCTTTTGAAATGTTTAGATCGACGCTCGACCCCATATTTTTTATACTTTTTCAAATCGGCATGTATTATCTCAAATGTTCCCATTAACTCATACATCTACGATGACTTTGATAGGTAAATTAGTGATATAAATTAAATTGTTCTTCAAATAAAATTAGATTCATTTTGTAGTCACCAAAATTGGATCATCGAAGATAAATAATATTAAATTATGAACATTTTATTAGTATTTGGTTTTAGGTAAAAATAGATATTAATACAGAGACCTATTTCGAAGTATTTTTTTAATAAGTTCGGAGAATTCTAAATTCACAAAACTAACTTTCTTTTTATTAATATTCGAAGTAACTTTCGGATTATACAAAACTAACCAAATTTCAAAGTATTTATTTTATTAGTATTCAGTTGGGTTAAAAAATATACAATTCTCTAAACTTTAAAATGACAAAAACTTAACTTTTTAAAAACCAACTAATTGAATAAATAGTCAACCAAAAAACAAAAATCAAATTGTAGAATACCCACTAAACAAATACATAAATAAACATAAAATTAAGAAAGGAAAAAAAACTTAAGAATAAACAATCCACATTTTTAAGCTAATAGAGACAAATCGATTAACAATCATACTAATAAAACTAAAATAATATTATACCAAATTTTTTTATAAAAAATTGTGTTCACGTCCGCGCGTAGCGCACTAGTCTATATATATAAAGGATAATGTTCTCTCTTCTTACGATGCCACCTCATATACTCATACTATATATTTGTGACACATCATCACTCACTTAGTTTCAACTCATTTGTTAATTTTAAGTTATTTATTTAATTTATTATGTTTTGTGTTATTATACTTAAATTTTCATAATAATTATCATCCATTAATATTAATATAATAGTTTTTCCTAAAATTTGAAAAGACATTATTTGAAGAAAAGATAAATTATATATTATTGATCTAAAAAACTCTAATTTAATAAGTTTAATGTTATCAATTTATTTATATAGTATAAGGAAAACTATAGAGTTTAGTGATTATAAATTATGGATTAAATTTTTTCTAAATAAAATCCAACAAATGTTGTGAAATATATAATTTGAAACAATCAATAAAGATTAGTTCCAAAAAAATGTATAAAAAAATTAAAATCAATTGCTTAAAAGTTAAAACATTTATAATTAGAAAAAACTATTAATTAATGGTTGTTAAGGACAAATTTTTGGGATATGTCAATTGATTTTAAGTGAGTTATATGGGATAAATAAAACAAATCATTTTGATGGTTAGAAATTAGTGTTCGGGAATGGGGATGAAGATTCATCCAACAAAGGAATACTCGCATGAGTTTTCAGAAGCTTGAATGGCAACTTTGAGTCTTTGAATGGGAATGCAAAAATGCTTGTCATGATAGACAAATTGTGGTATCCCAAAATGATAACATTTTCAAGTTAACCACTGAGAGGACGAATGATTAAAATCTTTGCCAAATTCTCCAATGCTCAAGTCAGAATGGCGACATCGAAACTCGCAAGAAAAGGGAAAAGATAGCGAATGTTAGATTTATATCAGGCCAAAATGTGTTATGTGGTTCAATTTGCCGCGTTGATGAGTGTGAGAGAAGGGGGGGGGGGGGGGAAAAAGCCAAGGAGCAATAAAAGAGNGTGAAGTATATTTATCAATTATTCTCTAACGTGAGTTTTGAACTCTTATAACGCTATTCTCCTTTTCCATCGTATGAAATGTAGGGGTTTTCAAATGATTGAATTGATCTAGATATGTAGACTGGATTTGGTAATTAATTAAATTGAGTTTGAGTCGTGCTTAGCTATGAGCATTAGTTGTCCAAATGTAGGATGTTTCGGCCGATATGACTTGACGCCGATAACTCTAACGAGGTTGAGTAGTTTTTATGCCGCGTCTCATATAAAGAGGAGGATATGCCTAGATATACTAAATTATTACAAAAAAAAATTTGTGACGAAATACTAATTTTATTATTACCAAAATCTTTTCTAATTACATTAAAAATAATAATATAAAAGACCGCGCAAAGCGCGGCTAACCCACTAGTTACAAAATATAATTTTTGGATAACTAAACAAAAAGTCGACAAAGTCTAAGAGATTGACAAAGTTGACAAAAAAGCGAATTCATTTTACATTTGTTGACGATCAAAATCAGTTTGTGGACCATACATCAATTATTCTACAGAGGAGACCTGTTACGTCGAACTTTAATTTCCTCCACAAATGTAAAACACAATCCAATGGTATAGACTATATAGAGTCAGCCATCAAAAAAAAAACATACGATGCATTCTTGTAGTGAGAGGAGGATGATAATATGGAGCTCGCGTTTAATCTTCTCCCTTTTTAACGTAATGTTTGTTTTTGCTTCTCCTGCTAAGCACTTGTGTCGTGTAGACCAGAGGGATGCTCTTTGGGAGTTCCAGAGCGAGTTCTATTTCGATGGGAACAAGACAGAGTGGTGGAGTAACAATACTGATTGTTGTTCTTGGGATGGTATCTCTTGTGATCCTAAGACCGGCAATGTCGTTGAGTTAGACATGTCGATAGGTTATCTCAATGGCCCTTTGAGGTCTAATAGTAGTCTGTTTAGACTACAATATCTTCAGAGCCTGGATCTTGGCTACAATAATCTTTCAGGTATTCTACCAGATTCCATCGGCAACCTCAAATATTTGAGGAATTTGGCGATGGTTGATTGCCATTTATTTGGAAAGATTCCTACTTCACTCGGAAATCTTTCTTATCTCACTGATCTTGATCTTTATTGGAATGGTTTCACTGGTGAACTACCAGATTCGATGGGCAGCCTAATCCGACTAACAGAATTGAGACTTGAAAAAAACAAGCTCAGTGGAAACTTTCCTCTTATGCTACTCAATTTGAGCGAGTTCACCCAGGTGAACCTTCGTTCTAACCAGTTTGAAGGTATGCTCCCATCTAACATGAGTAGCCTCTCTAAATTGGTGTCTTTTGATATTGGTGACAATTCATTTTCTGGATCTGTTCCATCGTCTCTCTTCATGATCCCTTCGTTGGTCTACCTTAACCTGAGAAGAAACGGCTTTAGAGGTCCTCTTGGGATTGGGAATATCTCCTCACCATCTAAACTTAGAACTTTATCCCTTGGAGAAAACAATTTTAATGGACCAATCCCAGGATTTATATCAAAACTAGTCGGGCTCGAGTATCTTGACCTCTCTTTTTGGACCACAGGGAGGGACATGGTTGATTTCAGCATCTTCTCACATCTCAAGTCACTTCGGCATCTTGACCTCTCTTTTTGGAACACAGGGAGGGGCATGGTTGATTTCAGCATCTTCTCACATCTCAAGTCACTTGAGACACTTGACCTCTCCTATCTGAATACAAGAAGCAGGGTTGATTTGAGTCTTTTCTCACATCTCATGTCACTTATTTACCTCAATCTTTCAGGGAATAATCTGAAAATCAACTCAACTCTCCATCTTCATTCAAGCCTAATCGGCGTGGCTTTATCATCCTGCAATATTTCTGAGTTTCCCAAGTTTCTACAAACCCAAATCGGTTTAAATGATTTAGACATTTCTGCCAATCAAATTGAAGGCCAAGTACCAGAGTGGTTGTGGAGACTGCCAGTGTTGGTGTATGTAAACATTTCTCAGAATTTCTTCAGTGGTTTTGAAGGATCAGTGGATGTTATTCAAAGAAGTGCAGACGACCTGTTTCTGCTTGATATAAGTTCAAACACTTTCCAGGATCCATTTCCTTTGTTACCGAACTATACAGAGTTCTTTTTTGGCTCTAATAATCTGTTTTCGGGAGAGATTCCTAGGACGATATGCGAATTGGGTAATCTAGACACACTTGTTTTATCCAACAACAACTTCAGTGGTTCCGTGCCTCGGTGTTTTGAGAATTTTAATACTACTCTTAAGATTTTGCATCTACAGAATAACAGCCTCTCTGGTGTTTTTCCAAAGGAATCTATCGGTGATCAGTTGATATCACTTGATGTTGGTCACAACCGGTTGTCAGGAGAACTTCCCAAGTCTTTGATTAACTGCACTCGCCTCGAGTTTCTGAACGTGGAAGAAAACAGAATCAGTGACACGTTTCCTTTTTGGTTGAGATTGCTGCCTGATTTACAGGTTCTTGTCCTTCGTTCTAACGAGTTCTATGGGCCAATAACTGCTCCTGGAGTTTCTTTGAGTTTCCCCAAGCTGCGAATCTTTGACATTTCGAAAAATTGCTTCACTGGAGTTTTGCCATTATATTACTTTGCTGGTTGGAGTGCAATGTCATATGTCACAGACATTTTTTATCATGTGCCGATGGAGTTTAGAGGACGAGACTTAAAATACCATAATTCGGTGGCTCTGACGAACAAAGGATTGAAGATGGAGCTGGTTGGGAGTGGTTTCACAATCTACAAAACCATCGACGTCTCCGGAAACAGACTTGAAGGAGACATTCCAGTATCCATCGGTTTACTCAAAGAACTGATAGTGCTCAACATGTCAAACAACGCTTTCACAGGCCGCATTCCATCATCTCTGGCGAACTTGACCAATCTCCAATCACTGGATCTATCTCGAAACAGATTATCTGGCAAAATCCCACCAGAGCTCGGGAAACTCACGTTTCTTGCGTGGATGAACTTCTCATACAACAGGCTTGAAGGTCCAATACCACAAGGTACTCAGATTCAAAGCCAGAATAGTTCTTCTTTCGCAGAGAATCATGGGCTATGCGGTCTCCCTCTTCAAAAAACTTGCGGTGGAGGAGAAGAAGAAGCAAGAAAGCAAGACCAAGATGAGGAAAAGGAAAAAAAAGATCAAGTATTGAGCTGGATTGCAGCTGCTATAGGCTATGTACCTGGTGTTGTGTGTGGACTCACCATCGCCCACATTCTGACTTCATAGACTATGTACCAGGTGTTGTATGTGTTCTCTTCGCGCCGCCCTTATATTTTATATGTCCCCTTCGCCAATCAAATCTGAAGCAGCCATGTCAGGGATGAATGAACTATATGGTCATTTATATGCAGTATCAGTTTTTGTTTCCTTGTTGTGATCCAACTCTTCACTTTTTAGGGTTCGTTTCCTGATTTGCCCCTGTGTGACTTAAAAGAAGTTTCCTCAGTTTATAAAGGTCTTTTGTGCTTTGTGTTTCAGAGATTGTATTAATAAAAAGAATCTGACAAGAGTTTTCTCAAATCTTTACATCTCTATTCAAAGTTTGAATCAAAGAGCTCACATAGACATTCAAACCGAGCATGAGTGCCGATGAAATGGACTGCAACTAGTCAAAATGAATTGCATCTAGTGGAGTATCATATCATTTAATGCCGACTCTTTGCTTCGTCCTTCACGTTATGAGCCATTGACAGCATCAGGAAGGTCCTTTAGAACCTAAGCAGATGTAATGATACGGATTATTTCTTTTAATTAATTAGTTTTGGTGATTTTTTTCTTTTCACGTTTTTTTTTTTTTAATCGTCTAATAGATTATTACAATCATGAGAGATATTTGATATAATCCTAACACTAAAGATTTTTTGATCAAACGAACTCAACTATCTGCAGCACCAACGATTACGATGAACAGCTCCATGAACAATGACTCCACGGTGCAGCTCTCCTCCGCAACACTTGGATCTACGATGAACGGTTCCACATTTACACACCTACGATGGACAGCTCTCCCGCAACACATGAGACCACGACGGCTGGTTTACCTGCAACACTCTGGATCTCCTACGAGCTTGCATCCATTAATCTGGCTAAACTGCATTCTCTGGGACTCGAACCCCAGATCTGGTGTAGAAGCCTTTAAACCCTTAACCATTGGGCCAAGGTGCTTCCACTTTCTTTTCACGTTAGATTTAAGTTTTGTGATTTTTCCTTTTTATAATAGGATTATAATTTTGGTGTTTTTCCTTTTTCTTAAGTTTAGCTTTTAAGTATCTTTCCTTTCGGGTTTAGGGATATTGATTGTATCGTGGCTATATAAAGGGTTTTTATGATCAATAAAGAATTAACTTCCAACAATTAACCTTAATCTCCAAGAGAGAATTAGGGTTAAGAGGAAGCTTGCGATTAATTTCTCTTATTACATTCACAATTGCGACAGAGTATTCGGGACCGATTACGCGAGATAAAGCTAGATTTTTGGCTCATATCAACTTGGTATCAGAGCCAGACGATTCTACGGGAGGCATGGATTCCGTTATGGCGCAACTCAACAAAATCCTGAAAGAGATAGCAGACATGAAACATGAGTTGAAACAAGATATCAAGGAGTTGAAGCAGGAGACCACCGACATCAGGCATGATTTGGATCCATTGCAAAACTATCAACGCTCGAGGCAAGCGTTGCTACACAGGCGGACGAACGTGAGCAAAACAAAGCTGAGGTTGTTGAGATTCGCAAAGAACAAACTGCTTTACTGGAAAAAATTTCAGGGGACCAAACCACAATAGTCTTGAGACCCGAGGAGCTCTATGCATCTGGAAAACAGAGCGGATCTACTGGTGTCAAAGGACTATTGAAGGAGAACAACGACAATTGTTCTCCAAAGGATGTTGATGCAACTAATCATGTACCCGGAAACAAGGGAAGAGACGTCTCAGGGGGCATACAAAAGATACCCACCATCGGAGGACCCTGGCCATCACGATCAGTTGGGCGAGAACGAGGATACCGTCAAATGGATGGAGGAGGCGTTTGGACAGTTCGTCCAATCAGAGTACCACCAAACGAGGTTCAACCAAGCTATGTGCCAGGAGATTTTTGCTTGCAAGAAGATATTGGTTGGGACTGCTCTGATAGGCTGAAGGAGGGAGGCGGAAACAGCTCAGAAGGGTGCGTGGTGCCACCATCTAAGATAGAATTTCCACCATATGATGGTACTTCAAATGCAGTCGAATGGTTGCAGAAGTGTGATGACTATTTTACCGACCAGAGAGTGTTCAATGATGACGCTAAAGTACGGCAAGCAACGTTCGTACTAACAGGTCGAGCTTATCATTGTCATATGCTCTGCGACGACGATCTCCAGAAGATGATCCAGTCGTCTTACGTACCACGATTACGAGTCTTCAGAAGCGGGTTGAGACCGAGGCTACTCGGTCTACGGCATATCAGGCGAAGATTGAGAGTCTTCAGCAGCGGGTTGAACTGGATGCTACGCAGAATGACGAACTCTTCGACATCTTGGCAACAGGGAACCCGACAATGCAGGCCATGTTGCGGGAAAAGCGAAGACTCCGAGCAGAGGCAGAGGCAGCGGCAGCGGCAGAGGCAGCGGCATGCACATCCGGTTCGTTGAGACGTCCCGAAGACGATGTGATTCTCGACGATTACGATATAGTTATTTAGATTTAGGATTTCGAATTCTAAATTTTTTTTTTTTGTAACTGATTATAATATATTTTTTCTAATAAAATATTATTATANTTATAATTTCGAAATTAATAAAATTTCAAAAATAATAATAAAAATCATATATATATGAATCGTCGTTAATTCGATGGTAAACAATAGTCCTCGTTGATTCGTTGCTAAATTAATCGTCATAGAATCGTGGCTAATTTACAACGATTGTACGACGATTTATTAGCGACGATGTTACGTCGATTATTTAGCAACGATTTTATGACGATTAATTAGCAACGAATTAACGACGATAATTGTTTGCCATCGAATTAACAATGAAATATTTTCCTTCGAAATTCCATCGTTTTTACGACGTATTTATATTCGTCGTAATTTCAATGTAATATTTACCACGATTTTACTACGAAAATTTACCGACGAATTTTTGTCCCTCGTACTTTCCCGACAATTTTACGACGATTTGTGGTTTGCGACGATCAGTTAACGACGATCTCTGTTTCGTCGCAAATTCGATTGAACCCCTCTTTTGCAACGATTTTACAACGATATCGTTCGTTGCAAAAATGGTGTTTTCTTGTAATGGATGTATTTCTTCATTATTATTAAAAGTATGGTACTTTATTTAAATGATTAGGTAGATATGGATAGTAAATTATAAAATTCTAGGATAATTGGATTTGGATCCGGTTTTACCAAATTCAAAAAATAAATTCTCGGATTCGAGTTTGTTAATATCCACGAATATCCAAATATGTTTCAAAATGGTTAAAAAAAACTAAAATATAAGAAAAAGATATAAATTTTAAGAGGATAAAAATATTGAATTATAAAAGCTCGCACAAATATACATAACTCAAGTTAGAGAGGCGACATTGAGAGAGAGAGAGAGAGAGAGAGAGAGAGAGAAGGAGAGAGAGAGAGAAGGAGAGAGAGAGAGAGATAGAGAGAGAGAGACAGACAGAGATAGAGAGACAGAGATTATGATTGCACCTTCGAAACACGTCAGAGAATTGAGATACTTTTAAATGATTAAATGACTAACTATATAATGTTTTTTGTGGAAATGACTGGACGTTAATGTAACTATCCGAAATTGGGTATGTGGTTATGGATATTCGAAAATCATAAACCTACAGAAATATTCAGATATTTACAAACCAAATTTGATTTTAAAGTTTTGTTTAATATATTATGTAATTATTTTATAAATATTGTATATATATAAATATATTAAGTAGATATAAAAACTATTAAACACTATAAATATTAAAATTTGATTTTTTTTTTTACTTTGTGAAATATAAAATTTAATAAAAAGATTTGATTTCATTAAGTTTTTTTCTAACTATGTCAATAAACACAACGCAAAATTCCGCGGATCAATCACTAGTTTTAAAAAATGAAAAAAACGAGTTAACACACACACCCTAGTATATAAAGAAAGTAAACTGCTTTCGTCGATATTCTTAAGTATCCATTAATAAAATCATCTTAAACCAAAAAAATATCATCTTATTTTCTAATTAATCAAAAAGAAAAAAGAAAAAAGAATCCCTTTTCTTGTTGTTGGGAGTGAGTTCGTATATTAGCTTTAGGTGTTGGTGGAAGAGTGCTTGTAACCTACTCCGACTTCTTCACTGCCTTTATCTCTATCTCTCTTTCTCTGTTTCTTGTTCTGTTTTTTTTTTGGTAATAGAGGAAATGGAAGAGAAGCATAAGTGTAAGTTATGTTGGAAGAGCTTCGTTAATGGAAGGGCTTTGGGAGGTCACATGAGGTGGTCTCACATGCTTCATCATCCTCTCCCGAGTCAACTCGATCCCCACCCCGAGTCAGCTTCGTCTTTGATGGCAGATCCAGGGTTTGCCCTCCAGGACAGAGAGAGTGAAACCGAGTCGTCCAAGAAGCCTACCCGTAAACGATCCAGGCTTAACCGGAGATTCATTTACGTCTCATTACGTCATCAACAACCCGAAGAAGAAGGGAAAAGTGTAACAGCAGCAGGGATCAAGACGACGAAGGCCTTCAGGCCTAAAACGAGTCAAGAACTCAGTGAGTCGTGTACCGAGCAGGAACCGATGAGCTCGGTGTCGGACGCTGCGACAGCGGAAGAAGACTTGGCCTTTAGTCTGATGTTGCTGGCGAGAGACAAGTGGGAGAAGGAGAAAGAAGAGGAAATTGATGATGAGATCAGATGGGAGAAGACGAAGAAGTGGTTCGAGTGCGAGAAAGTGTTTAAATCGTATCAGGCGTTAGGTGGACACAGAGCAAGCCATAAGAAGAAGAGAGCTCTTGAAGTCTCTTCTTCTTCTTCTTCTTATGTGATTCTTGTATCAGAGAAGAAGAAGAAGAAGAAGAATAGGAGTAGTGGCCATGAATGTCCAATATGTTTGAAGGTCTTCTCATCTGGCCAAGCTCTTGGAGGTCACAAAAGATCTCACGCCACAGCCACCGGATCAGAGAATTGTCCGACAAAAAGGAGAATTATTAGCTTGATAGATCTCAATCTCCCGGCTCCATCAGAGGACGAAGACTTGGTCTCTTCGGTTTTTAATGCTTGAGTTGGTGATCAGACTGGGTCAATAATATTACTTTTTTTGGTTTTGGAATCAAAGAACATTCTATAAAACGTGTATCTAAATAAATCTAGATCCGATCTAAGTAGTTCAAAATGTATTTTTGAAGTATATGGTCAAAAACAAGTAAGAAATCAGCCAAATCATCATTGCATGTTCATTCCTTACATAGTATAGTAGTGTGTTGGGGTGGGCACGGAGCGGATATATCGGGAAATTTTACTATTTGTGATTTGCTCCGTTTTTACCGAATATCTAATTTTGTGATTTGCTTTGCTCCGGAAAAATACGGATATCCAGATTTCCGGATATCCGGAAAACTTACGGATATTTGTGGATATCTATTGCGCTCCATTCAATACAAATAAAAACTAAAAAAAAAAGGTTTTTAGTGCATTTTTTTATTTAATATGAACTAACAAGAGGAAAAAAGTGAAATCATCTAGTTTTTTTCGTATATAAGGAATGATGGACAAAATAAACATACAAAAAATTAATATATTCACTTAAACTCCAATATAAACATTTTTTATTAATATTTTATTAATTAATATATAGTTTATATATTTTTATCATGCATATTTTCTTTTGACATTTTTTATTTATTAAAGAGATATAGAAAATATGTAAATAAACATTATAAATTTATAATATATTATATATATATATATATGATCTACGGATCGGAGCGGATATCCGACCTTCTTAAAATTAGTATTTGTGATTTGCTTTGTTTTAGACGGATATTATATTTTAATATTTGCTTTATTTCAAATTTTTACGAATATCCAGATTTTTCGGATCGAATCGAGACAAATATCGGATCAAAACGAGTCTAACGAATAATTTGGCCAGCCCTAAGTGTGTGTGTGTGGGAAAATGGTAAAGCATGGAAGTGTGATGAGTGGTTTGTTGCTCAAGAGTAATTTTGATTCTTGATCCCTCAAACAACCCGGTTTAAATCCCGGTACGGTACAACAACGACCGTGGTTTAGACTTTTGGGAAATCTTTGAAAAGCTTACGACTTTTCTTTGCTTTCTTCCCAGAAACATGAAAGAAGGGTGAGAGTCAGAAATCGATTGTAGAAGAAGACAGTAGGAACTATGAATCCGATTTCATCCAGGTTCACCTCAACTTCTCTTTTCGCAATCCCTCACACAACTGCCGTTGTCTCCGCCATGGCCTTTTCTTCTTCTTCACCGTCTCTGAAAAGCCCTAACTTTAAGCAAGAGGAAGAAGAAAAGCTGAGATTGGTTCTCACGTACCATAACCAGACGAAGCACTCCTTCACCGGTTATGCCAGAGGCCCTCGAGGTCTCGACTGGGCCAATCAGCCTAATCCCTTCCGCCGATACCTCTCTGCTCCTCTTCTTCCTCTCCCACACCAGACTCAGACTCAGACTCAGGACGGAGACTCTCTTCTCTATTCTTCTCTCTTCGATTCGCTTCCTCCCCCTAAACCCATCTCTCTCTCCACCATCTCTCACCTTTTCTACCATTCTCTCGCCCTCTCCGCCTGGAAAACCACCGGATTCTCCACCTGGCCCCTCCGCGTCAACCCCAGCAGCGGAAACTTGCACCCCACCGAGGCTTACCTCATTTCTCCGCCCATCGATTCACTCTCCGACTCCGCTTTCGTCGCCCACTATGCTCCCAAAGAGCACTCTTTGGAGGTTAGAGCACACATCCCTTGTGCGTTTTTCCCCTCATTTTTCCCCGAGGATTCCTTTCTCATCGGTCTTTCTTCTATTTTCTGGCGTGAAGCCTGGAAGTACGGAGAGCGAGCTTTTAGGTACTGTAACCACGACGTGGGTCACGCCATTGCCACTCTCTCCATCGCAGCCGCACAGCTCGGCTGGGACTTGAAGCTTCTCGACGGGTTCGGAGCTGAGGATCTCAAGAGGCTAATGGGTCTGCCCGAATCCTCCTCAGAGATTGAATACGAGCATCCTGACTGCTTGCTGCTTGTTTTCCCCAGCGGAACTAGAGATAGAGATATCAACATTGACTACCACGGTGTAAGCTCTGCTATTAGAGCAGAATTCCCCAGCCTGGAGTGGAAAGGAAAGCCCAATGTTCTGAGTAAAGAGCATTTGTGTTGGGATATCATCTATAGGACAGCCGAAGCTGTGAAGAAGCTTCCATTGATCTCCAACTCCTCTTTAATTGATGCTTCCTCCTTCAGAAGCAGTGCTGTGTTTGGCCAGAGCTCATATAACAAGTTAACGGCGAGGCAAGTTGTAAGGAAGAGAAGAAGTGCAGTTGATATGGACGGTGTTACTTTTATAGACAAGTCTGTGTTCTACCAGATGTTGATCCACTGTCTCCCTTCCGGTTCAACCAGAGGCGACCCGCAAAGAGAGCAGCTTGCACTGCCCTTTCGAGCTCTTGCTTGGGATAGTGCTGAGGTCCATCTCGCCCTGTTTGTGCACAGAGTTTCGGGTTTGCCCAACGGTTTGTATTTCCTAGTCAGAAACGAGGATCATCTCAGTGATCTCAAGAGTGCTACGAGGCCTGAATTTGAGTGGAGGAGACCAGATGGATGCCCGGATTATCTTCCTCTGTACAAGCTCACAGAGGGTGATTGCCAGAAGCTCGCAAAAGGACTATCATGTCATCAGGTTTGGATTGGGACAAAAGTTGTGTGTGAGACATGTCATCTATCTATCACTTGAAAAAATATTGTTGAATCATGGTGGTTGGTACAGGACATTGCAGGGGATGGATGCTTCAGCCTAGGCATGGTGGCTCGGTTTGAACCAGTGCTGCGGGAGAAGGGCTCATGGATGTACCCTCGACTGTTTTGGGAGACTGGCGCTGTTGGGCAAGTTTTGTATCTGGAAGCTCATGCAATGGGGATCTCTGCAACCGGGATCGGGTGTTATTTCGATGATCCAGTGCACGAGCTTCTGGGGATTAAGGACTCGAGCTTTCAGAGTCTGTACCATTTCACTGTCGGAGGTCCGGTTCTGGACAAGCGGATCATGACTCTTCCTGCTTATCCTGGTCCCTCCACTGATGCATAGATCATACTCCAGTCTGTGTTAAAGCCCTTCATTTTGTGGTGTAATAAATCAGTTCACCGGTAGTTGATGGTAAATATCCAAGTCTCGGTGCCGGTGACAAGAAGACCTTTAACAGAGTATTATTTATGCTCTACTATGGAGAAGCTACTAGGCTTCTTTCTGAGTTACTTATGACACAAACTATACTAATATATAAGAGTTGGGGTCAAGGAGAAGCAAGAACAATAACAAGTCAATGTATGCTGGTTGACTAATATCCGCTCTTCTCTCAATTGCAACAAAACTAACGTTTTTTTACTCCTAAAAAGATCATTTAAGAGTCGAGCTGCGTCAAGTTCACCAGTATTGTGGTTTGAAGGGTTGATCAGGAGCCCTTGTTATGTCTTTCTCCGACAGCAGTTTCAGCTTCTGCAAAAAAAACACATTAAACAAATTAGTTTCATTCTTATAGATTCTATCTATAAATCAGTCTTTGAGGTTCCATGCATGGATTTGTTTCTTTATAGTCATATCATCATCTGTTAAAAAAGGGATATGTTTGTTTTTGTGTCTTACCGTGATGTATCGTGGGGGATCGTCGAAACTCGTGGAGCCTAGAAAAATAGTACAATAATGCGTAAACGTTACCTCATACCTGTAATAAACCTCTCCAACGGTGGCTCCTGCGTGAGCCCACGCGCTGTTACTGTCCAAATCGGCGTCGATCTGTCTAAGCTTCGATAGATCGACAATCACAAACGGCGTTTCGTTCTCGGCCACGAAGGAGAGCCCTTCGTAGTCGTGGCCGCCGCTACGTAGCCGAAGGTGAAGCTGCAGCTTCTTGGCACACACCACGGAGGCTCGAATATGAACACAGGCTTCGGGTTTGACGGGGTCAAGTAACGGAGATTCTGTGCTGTCGACTCAAGCTCCTCTTTAAACAAAGTAGCGTTTTGGTCGGGGGAGAAAAACGACGCCGTTATCGGGAACGATATGTCGGAGTTGTCCACGAGGCACTGCACGAAATCTTGTTGTAGTGTGGACGAAGACAATGGAACGGAGACTAATAGTAGCGTCACCAGAAACGCCATTGCGTTTCGCTTTGATACCGCAAACGCCATTTTGTCTTCAAAGGACTAATGTGTGGTTTTTTGTTTTTGGTTGATGAGGTATATGCATGTGTTTGGGTTTATATAGGAAGTTGATGTGTGTGTGATTGTGAAACTATGAATGACTTACACGTAAAGTTGGTGTAATTATTACATCATCCCTAAACTTTGATTTCATTGCTAAACTTCTATCTTCGTATTTTGATTAAGGATTTACTTGGAGTTTATCCCTTAATCATACACTACAATAAACACGGGACGTAACGTCGGTTATTATTGAATTTCACGTCATTAATAAACCGATTTAAATAATTTCACATCAGTTTTATAACCGTCTTAATAAAGGGCGACGTTAAATATTTTAACGTCACTTTGATAAATGACGCTTACTTTAACTTCTGAATATTTGAGTCGGTTTAATAGAGTATACCGACGGTTTTTATGTGACTCAAAATTCAAATCACATTTTTTTACGTCGGTTATGAGTCAAGTTATACAACCGACGTATGCTCCATTTATTATTTTTAACTATTTTATGCTAATTATTATTATTATTATATATATATTATATAATATAATATATAAACTAACAAATTACCTTTTGCATAGAAACTTGGAAAAAATCAAATAAAATGAAACAAAAAAAATATCATAAATGGTAACAGCGGTTTGAGCGGTGCGGGATAAGCGGTTTAGGAGGTGCGGTGCGGTTTTAGTGCGGTGCGGTTGAAAGAAACGCATCATGCGGAACAAGTGGGGTTAGTGTGTAACAAGCGGTGCGAGACAATATATGAATGGTGAAGAAAATAACATGCGGTGCGGTACAAAAGTTTGAATAGTGAAAATATAAAAAAGCGGTGCGTGAATTATATTTTAGATAAATATTTTACAAATAAAAATGGATTAATAATACTAATAAAATTATAAATTAAAATTACTATCGATTACTTTGATTTTCCCATAACATATTTGCAATATTATCCCTTATTTGCGTCATATGTTCTCCATCAACTATCTCTGCTGCTTCCATGTCACTTAAATCAGGCTCACAATCTGTGTTCTCCATTCTGGTCTCTGTCAATACTTCCGCAAAATCTGCATCTGAGAAATTTGAAATTTTGATAAAATTATGTAATCCCATTGTAGCCATTACCACTCTCTTTTGTATGTGAATATTATATCTTGGGAATTCACAAACAATCTTCCACTTCTTTTTCCAAACTCCAAAAGTTCTCTCGATAACAGAACGTAAAGACGCATGACATCGATTAAATAATTCTTCTTTATTCCTCGGAGGAGGGCCATAGTAGAACTGCGACATATGATACCTCACAACTCTGTTTCGTGATGATCTATAAGGAGCCAAAAAACCTTGTTTGTTAGGATAGCCAGAATCAACGACATACTATTTCTCTGACGGAGGCAAAGGGAACTCAGAATCACTTTGTTGTGCCATTGTGAGAACGGCTGTGTCGTGACATGATCCTGGTGCTCCATTCCAAATATATGTGAATAACATATTCAAATCACATATTGCCATGATGTTCAAAGATGCATTATCGTGTCGATTCCAATACATTCCCTGTAACTCGGGCTTCACTTTTACGCATACATGAGTACCATCCATAGCTCCAACGAATCCACTAAAATATGGCCAATATCTTCGATCTACTTGAAGTCTTTCAGGAATTCGGTGTAGTTCTTGTCTTGTTGGAGTTCTAATATAATCACATGCAAGTAATTCAGTCGCCCCAAGAACTTCGCTAAATTTTCTCTTCACAGTTTCCTGATTTCGTCCAAATCTCAAACCAACATCTTTTTGAACTTCATTATGTCCACATATCCGTAGAAACATAGCCACACTTTCTTCAATGCTTATATTTAATGTTGATTGTAGACCGTAATTCGTTTGTAGCATATTACACAATGTTGTGAAACATGGAAGTGACATTCGTAATAACTGAAGACAAGCAGCATCATCTTGTTGTAGTCGATGCCAAATATTCCTCCATCCCAACCCACCATCAGTTTGGACTGGTGCTCTTTGAAAATATCGATCATAGTAACTCAAAGTTGGTTGAATTATTAACTCCTCGAATTGTTCATTTTCCAAATTCCACAATTCAATTCTCTCCTCGTAACTTAGATTGCGAATGTCCTGTGATCGCAACTGACATATACGAAAAGCCTGAAAATTAATAAAAAAAGATAAAATATGTCATTAGCTAGATATAAACTTACATTAACCAATTACACAAAATGCAGAAATAGGCTAATAAAAACATAAATATTTCATAACACAATAATAAAACACAAGCTAATAAAAACATAAATATTTCATAACACAATGATAAAACACGACCATCACAAACTAATCTTCTTCTCCAGAGTCACTTTGCTGTCCTTGCAAGGGTCCCCATATATTGAATAGACCTCCTCGTCTGCTCGTTTGTAAAATATGTCCGAGACCGGGTGATGATGCTTGTTGAACGTTCGGTGAAGTTCCTACGGCTGCACCATCAGAATCTTCTTGTTGAGTATTCCTCATACTTTCTACTTGATCTCCAAGTGAAAACCCATATTGAACATTTGATGGAGTCGTTCCCGATGAGCCACCTTGTTGAAAATTTGATGGTGTGCCCCATAATGGACCAGTTGGTGAAAGGCCCCATTGTTGAGCTGTTGGTGGTGTGCCCCATTGTTGAGCAGTTGGTGGTGTGCCCCATTGTTGAGCAGTTGGTTGTGTGCCCCATTGTTGAGCAGTTGGTGGTGTGCCCCATCGTGAATTGTTACTCACAGAAGATGGACTACCAGATGATAAACCTGCTGAATGTGGACTCCTGAATGCTTGGATTGAGCCCAACTGTTTTGGCACATCTTGGTTGTTCCGTGAAACACCATTAATTGCTTCTAGCAGTTGTAGCTTATCTTCATCGGTGCCTCCAGCTATATCCATAAAATACTTGCGCCAAAATACTAGCTCTTTAAGTGAATTAAGGCATGTCCAATAAAATTTAGTGTGCTTTGGAACGTTCAGAGCAAGGAATATCGTTTCAGCCTTCTTGAATTCATCGTAAACATCTTGGTCAAAACTACCTGGACGAAGTTGTTGCAAACTCTGTCGTTGAAACTCTTGAAAGCCAGTGATGGTCTCTTGTATGGTTGTCTCAAATGATTGTCTTCTACGACTTCCTCTTGAACCACTTCCAACATTGGCTCCTGAGCTTCCGCCAGATATATGTGAACTACTCCCACGTCTGACACTAGAGTGCAAACTACTCCCACGTCTGCCACGAGAATGCAAACTACCCCTACGTCTGCCACGTTGATCACCTCTGCCACTATCATGGATGAACTCATTCGAAGGGTGTGTTTCATCTTCAATGTTAACACGATACACTTCTTCATTTTCTTCGGCCTCAGGTACATGATTTTGACGCATTTCACTGCCATCGATGTCTGAGTAACCATGCATATCATCATACGCATGTCCCTCATTCATTATCTCTTCTCTTCTTTGTCGGGAGGACTGCTGATGCTGCGAATAAACATCGTGTAATGCAAGACATCGTACCATCACATCCCAAAACTGTGGCGTTTTTCGGTTAAACGATTTTGTTATTTTGCATCCCTATAAAACGCACACACATATATATATATATATAATTTTTTAAAAAACAAAATTTTCAAAAATATATATACATAATTAGAAAGGTTATGATTTATTACCGACTCATGACCATCCCACCACTCATCTGATGCATAAATCATGGATGTCTCAGGATCAACCGAGATACCTGTAGAATTCATCAGAAACTTCCACCTCTTGTACGATTTTTTGAAGTCATCGAGTTTGTTTTTGAAGAACCCGTAAGTTATATTCATATTAAATGCAAGGTTGAATTTTTCAACCATGTACTCTCTACCAAGGGCAGTAGGATCTTTAAGAGTGTAATTATTCATGGAAATTGCATGATCGTACAATTCAATCAATGTTTTTTCTTGTTCGTAAGTCCATCTAAACCTTGCCGTGCTCTACAAATTTTTAGAGTTAGTTTTATCTTCTTCTATAAAATTTGACTACTATGAAATTTTCTATAAAACCGAAAAAAATACTCTTACTGTTGTCTCATTGGGAGCATTTATGTCTCTTTGTCCAGAAGAATTTGTGTTCGACCGACGCCTAGACGACATATCTGCATTTATCACTATGATATCAATGATATTAAGTAAATTATTAATTTTCTTGGTAATAAATCATATAATTATTTTATTTAATTATTAATATTTATTTCAATTCCCGTTTCACTTTCTTTAGCATTTATATTTGAATATTTTCAAACAATATTTGGAAAATATAAAATTACTCAGTTTCAATTATTTATAGCTTCCTAATATAACATTTAAATTTGGAGTAATTGCAATTTCAACAAATTGTTAGTAAATATGAGTGCATGTATTTTATTTAAAAACTACAAGCTCAAAAAAAGTTCATAATCAAAATATAAAATACCAAATTTGGTTTGGCCATAAGATTAGTTAGTTGAAATGTTACGTAATAATTAAATGTAAGCTTATTAAAATATGTCACACATAACTAATTTAACTAATGAACACATTAGAAATTAAATTTCCCTTATTATCTGTACAAAAAGAAAAGTGAATTAATGTAATTAAAGATATAGTAAATAGATAAATAAAAAGCTTTTTACTTAATTATTCAAAAGGGATAAACAAAAATATTTACCTCTTCATTTGTCTTGAGAAATTGTGAAAGAACAAAAATATTTACCTCTTCACTTTACTTAAATTATTAGTATTTATTTTAATATTTGAAATTGAAACCTATTTTATAAACTTTGTTTATAACGAAGCAAAACAAGTAATACATAGAAATTTCTTAACTACAAACTTGTAATTTAACTTTAAAATAATGATATGATTATGAAATCTCTTTAAAAGACTCTAAATTAATAAACAAATGTTGTCTATTTAATTAGTTTAGAATTGAAAGCAATCCTGAACTGATCGGATAGCTCAGTCCTATCACAACCCGATTTTAATATATTGAGTGACTCTTCAGTAGAACTAGATTCAACCAAGGCTTTACCGAATTGCAAGACGCTAATGCGATTTAGCACGACTTGTTTATAAAAAAAACACAAACACAATCCAATGCATACATTGTGTAGAATCAAAATGGAGAGCCTGTTATGACTACACACTGTTTCCAAAAAAAAAACCAAAGGGATCTCTTTTTCAAGATAATGAATCCCAAACAACCCCCGAAATCTCGCACATATGCAAATGTCACCTGTGACACTAACATATAGACTCATCACGACTCAGGCAAGTGAACACGACACTGACAAACCATGTATCAATTCAAAAAAATAAAAATAAAAAGCCAAGTCTTCGATGGATTTAAAACACATCAAGATATAGATTATCTTGTCCCTGAGCAATGCCAACTGAAACAATGGCCTTGGCCCCCTTTTTTTTTTTTTTTTTTTTTGGCCCAAATTTTTCTTTTGGCCCCCAAATATATATATTTTTTTTGTTGGCCTTCGAAAAAACAAAACCTTAAATTGGTCTTGAGCCCCCAAAATTTTAGGGCCGGTCCTGCTTGTGTATCCCATGCATGCACATCTTAAGTTGAGGGCACAGACTCCTCAGTTTTCTTTTTTTCAACAGCTTTCTCTGCCTCTGCTGATGCTACCTTCTCCACTGGTTTCTCCTCCTTTTTCTCCTCGGTTTCCTTTTCTTCCACTGTTAACTTCTCAAGAAGACCAGCGGTATCGGAGGCGTCTTTCCTCTGTTCTTTCTCTTCTTCAGATTCAGCAACTTCCATGAACTTTTGCATAAATGCTTTGCAGTCTGATAAGGGTAAATAAGACTTGATTATTTATGCAACTCTACAATGACTTTGACAGGATCAACAGAGCAGAAAGCGTTTCAGAAACACAAACAAAACATCACATGAAACAAGAATTCAGAGAAACAGTCTCCACTCTCCAATACTACACAAAGCTCAATCCCAAGCTAACCGTTATTACACTATTTCAATGGATGCTTTTCTCTTTGAAGATCATACACTTGACCCTATATACAGGTAACTACTGAATCTACACAGATGCACAAATACCTCTAGTATTATATAAAGTTGAATTCGTTCAAAGTTAGCATCACCGTAATACGTAATATATTTATAACTTACCAAATCATAATATGTATCATTATTAATTTAGACTGTGACACATATTAATATTTTAATATAAATTTTCCTTTTTATAATTAACTAGAACTTTCTGGTGTCTTTTTGGGACAAATAGCATTCGTTAAGCCATTAAATGAAACTGATCACCCTAATTAGTTGGGTTTGTTGTTTAAGGTAAAGCTATGTTCTTGAGCGAACCAACAAAATAATATTTTTCACCGATACAATTTGAGGATCCTTTGTCAAGCCTTTTTTTTGTGTTGCATAGAAATGTTCTCTCGACATTGGTGGGAAAACTAAAAAAAAATATACACATTTTTTCTTTTTTTGCTAAAAAAATAGACACACTTGATGAGTGTTTTTCAATAATTTTGTTAAGGAAAATATATGTTAATTTGTGTTGTTGGTTATGGGTTCGTCTTTACACGAGTAATTGTCTAAAAGATGCAATATGTCACATGAAATGCGTAAAAAAATTATTAAATTTCCGATGTAAAAATATTAGATACATAGTTACTCGATTTTGATGTTGTTTACATATATCATATTAAATGGAAATATTTCAAAACAATAAAAATTAATTGAAACAATTTTACTTGTAAATAAAATTGGCCTTTAACCAAAATTAAGGTTCTGTTTTAAAAGAGAGAGAACAAAATGAAACCATACACCATTGAAAATCTCTAAAATAAGAACTTAACCAATCAAAATTATTATACAAGAAACAACCACCTTTTCCCTTGTCTGGATTAACAAAAATCAAGTTCTTTTTATATAGAATATAACAGTTAATCCAGACATATTAATTAACTCTATATAAGCAGATAAAGTGGGCCAACACTTCTCATTGTGTCTTAGAAAAAGCATTTATAAATCACATATTTTTGCAATTTCCATATACTATAACCTAAACAAATAAGAAGATGGCTTGCATTACTTCTGCGTTTAAGGCTTTGTGTTTGTCTATCTTGTTCGTCGCCGTTGCAAGTACTCATCCGACCAATATGCCAAAGGTTTTCAATGTTCGTCGCTATGGTGCTATACCTGACGGAAAAACTGATAACGCAAATGTATGTACATGACCAATATAGAAACACATAAGATAGATTTTTGGTTTTTGTTTTTTAACTTATTGGGAAATTTTTGTTTAAGAATTAATTTATCTCGTTCCTAACACGTCCAATATTAGGCGTTCACGAATATATGGAAAAACGCATGCGGAAGGAGAAGTGGAAGTAGTAAAATCTATGTACCAAAGGGAATATTCTATCTCGGTGGTGTAGAGTTTGTAGGGCCATGCAAAAATCAGATTGAATTTGTGATTGATGGAACTTTATTGGCTCCTGCAAACCCTAGAGACATCAAGAAAGACACGTGGATCAACTTCAGATACATCAACAATCTCTCTATCTCTGGTGTCGGTACACTCGATGGCCAAGGGAAGCAGTCTTGGCCACTCAATGACTGCCACAAAAACACCAATTGTCCTAAATTAGCTATGGTACCATTTCTTAATCCTTTTACATTTTTTTAATATGATTAGTATTTTCATATAAATTTGTATCACAAAACAACGACAAAAATGTTGTTCAATCTTTTTTTGTTCACACCATAAATTCCTAGATCTAATTACGTATTATAGAAAACGTTATTAATGTGACAATAGTTTTGACATAGATAATATCCACATAAAAACTATATATTTTATTCAAGTCTATCTAAGCTTGTAATAAATTTGGACATTTTCATAGACCATGGGATTTGCATTCGTGAACAACTCAAGAATCAATGGGATAACATCACTCAACAGCAAAATGGGACACTTCAACTTTTTCTCTGTACATCACTTCAACATCACCGGCGTAACTATAACGGCTCCTGGCGATAGCCCCAATACGGACGGGATCAAGTTCGGTTTCTCTAGCAACATTCACATCTCCAACACAGACATTGGTACTGGAGACGACTGTATCGCCATTCTTTCTGGAACCACTAATATGGATATCTCTAACGTCAAGTGTGGTCCCGGACATGGGATCAGTGTCGGAAGCTTGGGGAAGAACAAAGAAGAGAAGGACGTTAAAGGCTTAACGGTAAGAGACACGGTTTTCAACGGCACAAGCGATGGTATTCGGATCAAGACTTGGGAATACTCGGCTTCGAAGATCGTCGTTTCAAACTTTGTATACGAGAATATTCAGATGATTAATGTTGGAAAACCAATTAACATTGATCAGAAGTATTGTCCTCATCCACCATGGGAAAAGAAGGTTAGCTTTCTACGCAAGAAACTTGTTCCGTTTTATTTTATTTCATCACAAGACACAATAAACAAAGAAAGTTGTGTTTTCTTATTTTTTCAGGGGGAATCTCACGTTCAGATTCAAGACCTTAAGTTAAAGAACATATATGGAACGTCAAAAAACAAAGTAGCAGTGAATCTACAATGTAGCAAAAGCTTTCCATGCAAGAATGTTGAGCTAATTGATATTAACCTAAAGCATAACGGAGTCGAGGATGATCCTTCCACTGCTGTGTGCGAGAATGTTGACGGTTCTGCTAGTGGCAAGATGGTTCCTCAGCATTGTCTGGGTTAATTGGACGGTCCACACAATTGTATTTGATATTTATCATATTTGTAAAATTGCCTAATTGGTGTAGGTATAGATATACGTACGCTTCTTCTTGTTTTTCGTTAGTTTGTATAATTTTTTTGTTTGGTGCAATAATTAAATAATTTATAAAGACATTGTTTTCGTTTTCATATATGGTCTATTATATTTTGTTTTCGACAATAAAAAACATAGTATTTTTATTAAATATGTTTTGAAAGATTGATGAACCCGAATTTCACTTCCTAATGAGAGAAGGTCTAATCCGGTTCCTAAGCTTTACAGTTTATTAAACCCTAAAACAACCACAAGTAAACGGTTATGCCAAAATAGTATTTAGGGATCGATACTACAAGGATTAAAGATTGTAACACTATAGATGCGAGTAACAAACTAATCTAGAGTAATTGTTTTCTTTTTTGGGTTTTTAAAGTTTAAAAGCTAAGAAAGAAAGAAAAATGCAAGAGAAAAACATTAGACTATAGGTTTAACTATCATTAGAATGAACTATACCCATCACTGTGGAAACATTTTTATTTGCCATTCCTACAGATACTGCAGCTCAATGAACCAGTCCCTTCTTGTAGTCATATGAAATGCACAACCAGTATCCATGATCCATATTTCACTACAAGAAAACATGGTCTTGGCGACTACAGCAATAGTCGCCAAATAATCGCTAAAACGCGGATTGCGACTAAATAGCGACTAAACCATGTAGTCGTCAAATCTTAGTCGCTAAAGTACATAGTCATAAAAATAGTCGCCAAATGGCGACTATTTGACGACTACACCACATGAACAATGCAGTAGTCGTAAGATTTAGCTACTATTTACCGACTATTCTCTGACTAATTTAACGACTATTTGGCGACTACTTGTAAAAAAATAATTAAAAAAAACAAAAAAAATAATTAAAAAATATTTATTAAAATAATTAATTACAAAAAATGAAAAAAAAAAGATCGATCGAAGATCTTCTTCTCCCTCGTCGGCGCCGCTTCGCCTCTTCGCGAGCTCCTCTGGTCAGATCAAGCTCAGCCTGACATGCCTCCTCCTCGTGACAACTATGTCGAGACTCGGTAATTTCCGACGGAATTCGAACGAAATTAACATCCGTCAGAATTCCGTCGGAAAATAGTACCCGTCGGAAATTCGTCGGAAATTTCCCACGGATTAGTGTGGATTAGTGTAATTTCGCAAATCCGTGGGAAATCCGTCGGAAATTTCCCACGGATTTCCCACGGATGTTATCACCCTTTCGAAAAACTAAAAAAAAAAATTGTTATGTAACATCCGTCGGAAATCCGTGGGAAATTTTTCGACGGATTAGTGTAATTTCGCAAATCCTTGGGAAATTTCCGACGGATTTTCGACGGATGTTATCACCCTTTCGAAAAACCAAAAACAAAAAATTGTTATGTAAAATCCGTCGGAAATCCGTGGGAAATTTTCCGACGGATGACAAAAAATGTGGTTTAGGGTATATGGTTTTGGTTTTTTTTTTGTAAAAATTGTAGAGAAACAATAGTATGATGTATATACAAAAGCTTCAACTTGTCAAATTTCAAAATAAATGTGTGTTATAGATTTTATAAAATTTGATGGAAGTGTTAGTATAAGTTATAGTATAAGGTATAGAAGATGTTATGTGAAATGTTTAAGTTTTATGCTGTAAAAATAATAAACTCATAGAAAGTCTTTAACATTGATGAACTAACAATTTTTTTGAATAAAACATGTAGATTATGGATGTTTCTTCTCATTTCTCTCTTCTCTCTCTCTCTCTCTCTCTTCCGATGATTCTCTCAACTCTCTCTCCATCTACTTCCGATTTCTTCTCAACTCCCTCTCATCTATCTCTAATAATCATAAATGTAAACCCAAATCTTCATTTCTAATGGATCCAAACATGTAAATCTCTCAAATCCCTTTTGTATATTAAATTTCATTGTTATGTATTGTTCTTTATTGAGTATATGATGTAAATTTAGGTATTAGGTGGTTAGAAAATATGATTGGAATGAGATTGGTTGTTGTTAGGTTTGTTAAATGTGTTTTTGTGAGATAAAAAATGGTTTAACAATTTTTTCGATTTTTAAAAAACGTTTTTGTAATTTTTGAACTCCTAAGAACGTTTAACAAAATATTTGAAATTTAGAAACGTTATTTTGGGAATTATCTACCAATTCAAAACGTTTTTCTCATTTTTTAAGATTAAAAACGTTTTTTTTAAAATTATCTAGCTATTAAAAACATTTTAATAATTTTAAAAATTATGAAAGTTTTAGAATTTTAAAAAAAAATTAGAAAATTTTAGAATTTTAATGAAAATTTTGAATATTTTAAAACATCTGAAAATTTTGAATTTTTTGAAATTTTAGAAATTTTAATGAATTTTTTGAAATATTTGGATTTTTTGAAATTTTTGGATTTTTGGAAATTTTTGAATTTTCGAAAGTTTTAGAAAAAAAATAGAATTTTTTTTTAAATGCATCCGTCGAAAATCCGTGGGAAATACATCCGTCGGTAATTTCTGACGAGCTGGAACCGATGCCTAAAATCCGTCGGAAAACGCCTGTTTTCTTGTAGTTAATATCCCGTTAGCGAATAAAGGACGAGACAAAGCCTGGAAGAAGGGGGGAAAATCAAAGTTGAGGGAATCACTGAGGGAAAATTTTTCCTACAAGAAGAGACCAAAGAAAGCATTCTGGTCGAAACGGAATTGAATTTGATCAAGCACAATCAAATTTATCCATTCGGCAAGGATTTTAGCCGAGAAGGACTTCTGCCGAGGAGGATTTTGTCAAGACGGGGGAATATCTAGCTGAGGGGGATTCTGCCGAGAAGGGGGGGGGGATTCCAACCGAGGGAGATTTTGCCGAGTGAAGAAATTTTGCCGCGAAGTATCTTAGCCGGGAAGGCCTTAGGCGAGAAGGCCTTAGCCGAGAAGGGAGAAATTGCCGAGAATGAACCTTAGCCGAGAAATTCAGCTAGCAACCGGCAATGAAGGGTGATCCAATCGCTGAGGAGAGATCACGCCGGAATAAGAAGTTAAACACGACACGTGAAAAAGGAGACACATGTCGTGTGGAGAAGAAAACTTGGGTCGAAAGTTACGGTAACTTAACGGCTAAGTTTCGAGGAGACATCGGACGAGGGAAAGGTGAGAAGCTTTGTCCCCAAGTCTCAGGCACATGCATGGACGAAACACATGTCGCCGTGAGAGAATGCCGCCCGCATGCAACGAATCGGAGACGCCGCCCAAAGGAACCAATCCAGGCCGAGGAGGAAACTTGGTCCCCAAGTGTAAGAAGGCTATAAATACCCCCTCACCCTTAGCTTAGATCTCATTTTCGAAAACTTAGAGAAAGTAAAGAAAATTGAGAGAGAAAAATTAGAGTGAGAAAGTAGATCCGATAGTGTTTTTTCCGGCGAGAAGGGTGCGCGGCGAAGCTAGGTGATCGGTTCACGGGGGAATTTAGAAGCTTAGAAACCGTAGGCTAAGGGCTCAACCTTCAGGTTTTGGTGAGTTTCGGTTTTTGTTATGTGTTATTATACCTGCAGGGAGGTTGGTACGGACTATAGAGAGTCCCGTTCCAAGGGAAGACGGTGGAAACACATGACAAGTCATGATTGATGTCAAATGTTCGGGATGAACTAATGAATCGATCATGAAAGGAGAAGGTTAGGCGTGCTAGCGAGAGGCGCATAGCATGTCTAGACCATGTTGTGATTACTTCATAAAGATCCTTTGTGGTTTATGAAGATCATTTGTTGTTTCTTTATTTGTTGCATCTAGGAAATATAAGTTGGGATTTATATGTTCTTAGATGAGGTGTAGTCGTTTTCTTTTTCCCAGATAGACTCCGGGCTATGTCGTAGCCATGAGTGGAGTGGCGCCCGGGAACATGTAGTTACTGGTTAGATGCGATGCTTCCGAAATGATCCTTTGTGGTGATTTGAGGAGTAATCGTAATAGGGCCGGGAAAAGATACGATGCACTTAGAGGCCTCGCAATTAAGGAATTGGTTACTACATGCATCATGAGTCATTGCTTGTAGTATTGTTAGCTTCCGCTTGTGAAACTCTGAGATGGAGTTTATTTGTTGCATGCTTGCTTGTTGTGATAACGTTGCTTGCATGGGGTATTTGTGGGGAGGGTTCTAACGTGTGGTTTAGATTTTTCCCAGAGCTCACTGAGTATTATTAGAATACTCATGACTCATTTTTTTTTGCAGGTGACCAGTAGTTCGTGAGACGGGACGTTATGGAGGCCGAAATAGTTTTGGCTTGGCTTTTGTAAAATACGGTTAGCAACTATCTATGTAATGTACACTTGGCCAAGTGGGGTATTATAAGTGGGCTGTGTCACTCCCACCCGGGAGATTAGTCTGGGCTTTGGGTTTGGGATTACTCCGGGGGGCCGAAAGGCATCCAAAAAAAAAAAAAAAAAAAAAAAANTGTTCAAACAATATGAATAATATGTACGTTTTATGAATCAAAACTCTCAGTTTGTGACCATGATATAAGTTCGTCCAAACTGAAACAACTCAAGACTAAGGTACGGGTTGGAAAGCCTTAGGCCCTGGTCGAGAGGCTCGACTTCTGTTACGGTTTAGCCAGATTAGTATGTGCTTTTTAGGTTAAACTGTTTCCGTCGCCGATTCTGTGCCACTCTGGGTTCAATCTATCCGTAGAACGAACCGGGGGTGTTACAAATGGTGGTATCAGAGCGTGGTTTATGATCAAAAGTATCTTCCACCGGAAGCAAGAAGGAGATTAGAGTTGCAGTTCAAGCAACTGGAACAAGGAAATATGACGGTGCAGGAGTATGAAGCGGAATTCAATCGACTTCTCAGATACGTCGATTACCGTTACGGTGATGAATCATCCCTGGTGGGACAATTCATGCAAGGACTGTACCCGGAGATAGCCAGTCGAATGACGGTAGAAGTCCACATGGGACTACACCAAGTGGTGGAAAGGGCAGTAGACACGGAGGGCTACATACTAAAGGCAATGTCAAAAGGTGGAGGAGGAGCCAACACCAGTTTTACAACAAAATCAAAGAATCGAGGGAAAGGAAACTTTCGGAAGGATTCAAGCCAACAAAGTGAGAAACCAAGAAGAGGTACTGCTTGTTACACTTGTGGGAAGGAGTGACATCTAGCCCGAAATTGTCAAAAGGAGACTGACAAGGAGGAAAGGAAACCAAACGTGACGTGTTTTAAGTGCCAAGAAAAAGGGCATTATGCGTCGAGTTGTCCTTTGAAAGTAATTGAGGTATCAAAATCTGCGGGAAAGCGATCTGCCAAGGACATGAACGAACCTCCGGCAAAGAAGCAAGCGGTGAACGAGAAGGTGTACGCTTTAGATGCAGAGTCCCAAAAACCTTCAGCCTCTGGGAAGGGCCCCATAGCAGGTAAGATTGGGCACTACTAACACCCTTTTGCATAAATTAAATGATGTGTGATGCATATTTAATTGCTTGGTTGATTGGTTGTTGAGAATATATTCGGGATGAATGTATTATTTTGCGTTAGGAACATTAAGTGTGGGTGGGAAGTCGACACATGTTCTGTTTGATTTAGGAGCGACGCATAGTTTTGCGACTCCTGAAGTGGTGGCAGAGATTGCCCACGTATTAACCCCCGGAGATCAGACCTTAGAAGCCTCACAAGAACTATTAGGAGTAGCCGTAGAAATTGAGGAGAGAATCCTATTAGAGGATCTTATAGTAATACATCTCCGGAGATTCGAAGTGATTTTGGGGATGGATTGGTTGTATAGGCATCGGGCGCATCTCGATTGTAATCGAGGAAGGATTACTTTCGAGGAAAACGAGGAGACCATGGTTATGTTCACCGGAATAACACCAACCATGGTTGTATCCTTAATCGCGGCTATGAGAGTCGAGAAGGAACTAGAGATGGGAGAAGCCTATCTAGTAGCCATCAACGTGGTGGAGGAAGAAGTCGACAGAGAAACAAAGGTAGAAGACATACCCGTAGTCGAAGGGTTTGAAGATATCTTCCAACCGTTATCGGAGTTACCACCTCCTAGGAGTAATCCATTTACAATTAGCTTGGAATCGGGAGCGGCTCCATTAGCTAAGGCACCATACCGTATGGCACCAGCAGAACTTGCGGAGTTGAAGGCGCAACTCGAAGATATTATGAACAAGGGTTTCATTCGACCAAGTTCATCGCCATGGGGAGCCCCAGTGCTTTTCGTCAAGAAGAAGGACGGAAGCATGTGGTTATGTATTGATTACCGAGGGATCAACAACGTCACGATCGAGGACAAGTATCCACTACCTAGAATCGATGAGCTGTTAAATCAGTTACGCGGAGCTAGTTGGTTTTCCAAGATAGATTTGGCGTCAGGTTATCATCAAATCCCTATTTTGGAAGGAGACGTGAAGAAGACGACGTTCAACACTCGATATGGGCAATATGAGTTTGTGGTAACGCCGTTTGGTCTGACCAACGCACCGGCGGTTTTTATGAAGTTGATGAACGAAGTCTTTCACGATTACTTGGATAATTTCGTGATCGTATTCATCGACGACATCTTGATTTACTCCAAGACCAAGGAAGAGCATGAGATGCACTTAGAGAAGGTCTTAGGACGGTTAAGAGAGAAGAACCTCTTTGCTAAGTTTAGCAAGTGCAGATTCTGGAAGAGGGAGATCGGATTCCTAGGACACAGAGTTTCCGAGCATGGAGTGTCCGCAGATCCGGAGAAGTTAGAAGCTATTAAGGATTGGCCTTAGACGACGTCAGCAACCGAGATAAGGAGTTTTCTTGGGTTGGCTGGCTACTATCGAAAATTTGTCAAAGATTTCTCGTCAAAAGCAAAACCCTTGACAAGGCTTACAGGAAAAGGAATTTCCTATGAGTGGGACGAGAAGACCGAGGAGGCATTCGTCAAGATTAAAGAGGCGTTAATCACATCACCACTATTAACCTTACCTGAGCCAGGACAGCCATATGATGTGTATGCAGATGCATCTCGAGTAGGGTTAGGAGCTGTGTTAATGCAAGGAGGAAAGGTGATTGCGTATGCATCACGACAACTAAGGAAACACGAGGAAAACTACCCCACCCATGATTTGGAGATGGCGGCAGTAGTGTTTGCCTTGAGGATATGGAAGTCCTATTTATGTGGAGAGAGTGTACAAGTTTTTACGGACCACAAAAGTCTGAAATACTTGTTCACCCAAGCTGATCTGAATCTACGTCAAAGAAGATGGATGGAGTTCATCACGGACTACGATGTCATGATTCAGTATCATGCAGGCAAAGCGAACGTGGTTGCAGATGCATTAAGCCAGAGGAAGGCTAAAGTCGATGTTGAAAAGGAGTTAGAGAATCTAAATCGAGAATTTAGAAAAGTAAGTTTAGCATCTCTGGAAGGAGAATCCAGCGAGCCTATGGGGATCCAAGCCATAAACCAGGCGGGTTTAATTCAAAGGATCAAAGAAGCACAACAAGAGGACCATGATATGTGCGAGATATTAAGGAAGCTTAGCGAACCAGAAAAGGAAGTGGTGGGTGAACACCATTTGGCGGAAGATGGGACTCTTCTGCTTAAAGGAAGAATAACTGTGCCAAAGAGGAAAGGACTACGGTTAGAAATCTTAAAGATGGCGCATCAATCAATGCCAAGCATACATCCAAGAAGCACGAAGATGTATCGAGACATAAGAAAGTTCTACCATATAAAAAGTTCAGTAGCAAAATGGGTGGCTAAGTGTCAAGTTTGCCAACAGATCAAGGCGGAGCATCAAGTGCCGAGCGGATTGTTGCAAAGCTTACCAATACCCGAGTGGAAGTGGGACTCAATTGCTATGGATTTTATCGGAGCATTACCAGTGGCAAAAGGGAGAAACAACAACTCGATATGGGTGATCGTTGATCGACTGACTAAAGTGGCGCATCTATTAGCGGTTAGAGATACCGACAAGGTTGAAGTATTAGCCAAGCTTTATATCGATCGGATCGTGAAGCTTCATGGAGTGCCAGCCAATATAATCTCGGATAGGGATCCAAGATTTACGGCTAAGTTTTGGAGAGCACTTCAAGGTGCCATGGGGACGGAACTACGGATGAGTACCGCATTCCACCCTGAGACAGACGGACAGACAGAGAGGACGATTCGTACCATAGAGGACATGTTGCGGGCGTGCATGATGGACTGGGCTGGTATCTGGGAGGATCACCTAGCGTTGGTGGAGTTCTCCTACAACAACAACTTTCATGCCAGTATAGGTATGTCACCATACGAAGCACTTTATGGACGTCCTTGTCGTACACCGTTGTATTGGACAGAGGTCGGCGAAGGAAGGGTTTTTGGACCAGAGATGGTGGACCAAACTACAGAAGTTTTGCGAATAGTCCAAACTAACATGAAGAAGGCTCAGGACAGGCAAAAGAAGTACGCATGCCTGAAGAGAAGACTAGTAGTCTTCAAGGTGGGCGACCTAGTATATCTCAAAGTGACAGCTCAGAAGGGCAACAATCGCTTTGGAAAGGTCAGTAAGCTCGCAGTAAGGTATGTTGGACCATACATTATTAAGGGACGGGTAGGCGAGGTAGCGTACAGGCTGGAGTTGCCACCTGATATGAACCTACACCCAATGTTCCATGTATCTATGCTGAGGAAGCATATACCAGATCCAAACGCAGTGGAAACAGAGCGTATTGAAGATTTGAGACCCAATCTAACCTATCAGGAAGGACCCTTGAAGGTAGGACTTAGACGGGATAAGAAGCTCAAGAACCGGGTCATTCTGCTGATTCAGGTGTTCTGGGGGAGACAGAACCGAACGGTAGTGACTTGGGAAGATGAAGGGCAGTTCAGGAAAGAACACCCAGAGTTCTTCAAGGAAAGTGAAGACATTGAACCAGGAGAGTCATCGCGACCTTAGGAGAATTCAAGACGAATTCTAATAAGGAGGGGAGGGTGTAATATCCCGTTAGCGAATAAAAGGACGAGACAAAGCCTCGAAGAAGGGGGAAAATCAAAGTTGAGGGAATCACTGAGAGAAAATTTTTCCTACAAGAAGAGACCAAAAGAAGCATTCTGGTCGAAACGGAATTGAATTTGATCAAGTACAATCAAATTTATCCATTCGACAAGGATTTTAGCCGAGAAGGACTTCAGCTGAGGAGGATTTTGTCAAGACGGGGGAAAATCTAGCTGAGGGGGATTCTGCCAAGAAGGGGGGGATTCCAACCGAGGGAGATTTTGCCGAGTGAAGAAATTTTTCCGGGAAGTATCTTAGCCGGGAAGGCCTTAGGCGAGAAGGCCTTAGCCGAGAAGGGAGAAATTGCCGAGAATGAACCTTAGCCGAGAAATTCAGCTGGCAACCGATATGCTCAAATTAATACCCTAAAAATAATAAAGCAGTAGTTGTAGTAAGTGTAGGGGTCGAACACAAGGACTCACAGAGATCACACAATAGATTGTATAGTATCGAATCAAGCTAAGCAAATCAGATGAAACAAAAGCAATAAACAGTAAAAGGGTTGTAAATTCGATGGAGGAAAATATAGATTCAGGGTATTTCTCAGGAAATCAATGCATGCAGATAAACTAATTAACAAGATTCAGATTTAGCGCGGTTCTTGAACTCAAATCACTAAAGTATAATTAACCAACTCTCGTTGCGAGAATTATCTAAATCTAAACTTTAGAATCCCAAATCTCTTTGCAAATTCTTAAGAATAAATCAGCTTTAATTTCAGGTTTGATATGTTCACAAATCAATTAAACCAAATCTCTTTGCGAATAATCAATTTGCTCACCTTAGGTTCTATCAGGTAATTAATCGCACTGTCGTGCCAAATCAATTATCCTAAGATCTATATTCTAGGTAGCTAATCTAGAACAAGCTTTGAACACAACCTAAAGCGAATAACTAATTCAGATGGTGAATCCTAATAAACTAATCAACCTAGCATTCAGAGAAAACCCTTATGAGAACCCTGAACCTAGAGTGGATCTACTCAGACATGGAGATTGAAAACAACATGATTGGATAGATCATCAAAGAAAACAATAGAAAACAGAAGTTCAGAGTTGTCTCTCCAAAAACCCAAGTAAAATCAAAGTAGAATAAAGCATAGCCATAAAAGTTGCTGAAAAACCTAATTATAATGCTAAAACACGTTTTGGGGCTTTTTGTAAATAATAAAGTCTTATGGGGTAATTCTGTAATTCTTCAACTCTTGGAAAAGTCGCGGCTCGTGTCTGCTGCGATGGGTATCGATCGATACTGATGCTTCAAATCGGGTCCTCAGCAACACGAACTTCTGCTTTGCTCCAGAATGCTCCAGAAAGCTCCAATATCTCCAATTATGCTCCAAACGTGCTAAAACCTGTAAAAGACTCTAAAAGACTCCAAAATACTAGAAAGACTCTATAAAACGGACTTATATCATGGCCTAAAAAGGGTAAAAACCATGATATATCAACTCCCCCAGACTTATCATTTGCTTGCCCTCAAGCAAATAGAAGACTAAACCAGAGAAAGAGGTTTGAAAACACGGAGACTCACCTATTCAGGAACCATCACAAATATCCTTTTCCCAAGCACCCAAATGTCACCTAACCAGCTTTTGATCTAACCACCATGTACTTCTCCGTAGACATTCGCAGCTTTTCCACACTCCACACAATATCTCGCAGCATTGTTCAAATAAAGCCCTCATCGCCAGTTTCATCGCTGCAGCCAATGGTCAAGAACCTTCTAGATTCTTTACCATACAATATCATGACAAGGAACCATCCAATTTTACACTTTTTGTATCACTTTCTCTCCCCCAGACTTATTTCTTATTATGTTCTCTCTTTTTTAGATCCGCATATACACATCAAGGTCTGAAACGCGAGTATTGATGGCGTTTGCCACCGAATCTCCGATTCTTCCCTCTCTATGTATCAAAGGTTTAGGCGAATAGTGGTATCACAGGAAATTTTCCTAACCTCGCTTTCAACCTTTGTGTGATCATTCCCTCTTAAGTAGAATAATGGGATCGCTGGAAATTTTCCTAGCCCTCTACTCAGAAAAAAATCATTTCATTTTTTATGCTCTTATTTATCAACTTATAACAGGGGAGAGAGATACCATTACTTTAAACATATGGGTTCTTTTGTCAGATATGAATGATGAATCAAGCTCTGTAAACACTAACCACATCGAGGAAGTGCAAAAATTTGGCTCATGCTACAGAAGAACTCTGCTGGAGACATGGATGTTTTCTAGTCAACTGGTCAGTCCTTGGATTTTTCATTAGTCGATCTAGAACCGATCATGTAACACTGTGCACTCAAAATCAAAATCAAATCAATAGGTTCAAGCACAGGATCATCATCTCCAACAAGTTTTGACTCAATAAAACGAATTTTTTTTTTTTATGACTCTAAGAAAAACAAAAAACAATGTCAGCAGACACCTCTCCCAGACTTGAACAACACTGTCCCTAGTGTTATCTAGCCTAGAGTAGGTAAAAGAAAACAAAAGAACGGAATAGAATGAAGAGAAATAAGAAGTTACCGTGCTGGATCATCTGGTGTCGACCGACACACGGCCTGGTATCGATCGATACCAGGCTTAAGTCGACATGATGAACCGTACATTCGCGATTGGTGTCGACCGATACTGTAATGCCCGTGTCCGGAAGGGGCCAGTATCGATCGATACCGGTCAGTAT
>PKML01036848.1:15332-27416 GCA_002933935.1 Eutrema yunnanense
ATTTGGTTTAATTGATTTGTGAACATATCAAACTTGAAATTAAGGCTGATTTATTCTTAGGGATTTGCAAAGAAATTTGGGATTCTGAAGTTTAGATTTAGATAGTTTTCGCAACGACAGTTGGTTAACTATGCATTAGTGATTTGAGTTCTAGAACCGTGCTTAACCTGAACCCTGATTAGTTAGTTTATTTGCATTCATTGATTTCCTGAGAAATATCCCTGAACCTATCTTTTTCCCATTGAATACAAAATCGTTTACTGCTTCTTGTTTTCTGCTTAACCTGAATTGCTTAGCTTAGCTTAGCTTGATTCTAATAATTTATTGAGTGATTTCTGTGGATCCTTGTGTTCGACCCCTAGCTAGACTACAACTACTGCTTTAGTACTGTTAGGGTATTAAATTGAGCATATCAGAGATATGTGAAGAAAATGGTCTCTAGCAATGTGAACATATCTCCAGCTTTCAGGAGATATGTCAAGAAGATGGTGTCCAGCAATATGAACCTTGAGGAAGGATGTTTGATGATTAATCATGAGTGCGGCGCAATCATGACCAACAGGATCCCAAAGAAGCTACCAGATCCATGGGGTTTTGTGTTGGATTGTACGATCTTTACAGATAGATTTGAGCGTTCTCTTTGTGATCTTGGCTCAAGTGTCAACCTCATGCCGTATTCAGTTGCTAAGAGAATGGGGATGACAGACTTCACTTCAACAAGGATCTCATTGATACTTGCTGATCGCTCAGTTCGACTTCCAGAGGGATTGCTCGAAGATGTTCCTATAAAAATTGGGAATTGCTTGATCCCAACTGATTTCATTGTCCTGGAGTATGATTCAGAACCCAGAGATCCTCTTATTTTGGGTAGGCCATTCCTAGCAACAGTTGGTGCTCTGATTAATTGCAGGAATGGGAAGATAGCTCTTAACATCGGTGAATTGGTCATGACTTTTAACATGGAGAAGATGATGAAGAGACCAACCATCGATGGAAAAACTTTCTTTGTTGATACCTTCAGTGACATTGCTGAAGAGTACTTCCTGGAGATGCATCTTGAGAATCCATTGGAGAGGGCATTGGTCTGTTCGGCTCAGTCAGAGGTTTATACGGGTGATGCTGATGCTGAATACTCGAAGATGCTCGATACAACACCATCAGTATCGATCGATACTCCCCTAGTATCGGTCGATACCCTGCGGCCAGAATGGGAGTTAGCCGAAAGTTCTAAGAAAGATACTGCGCTTGGAGATTGGAACGAGGAGAAACCTCTTAAGGTGGAACTCAAGCCACTTCCAGCAAATCTGAGGTATGGTTTTCTTGGTCCTAATTCCACATACCCAGTGATTATTAATGCTTCTTTGAACAACGCAGAGATTACCTTATTGCTGAGCAAGCTGCACATTTCAGGTATATCACTGGACATGTGCATGCATAGGATTCATCTTGAGGACGAGTCAAAGGCTTCAGTTGAGCATCAGAGGAGGCTGAATCCAAACCTGAAAGAAGTGGTTAAGAAGGAGGTCATGAAACTTTTGGATGCATGGGTTATCTATGCCATCTCGGACAGTTCTTGGGTCAGTCATGTGCACGTTGTTCCTAAGAAATGAGGGATAACTGTGGTGAAGAATGAGAAGGATGAGATGATTCCTACTAGGACTATCACTGGGCATCGAATGTGCATTGACTAAAGGAAGTTGAATGCAGCCACAAGAAAATATCACTTCCCATTGCCATTCATTGACCAGATGTTGGAAATGTTGGCTAGTCATCCCTACTATTGTTTTCTCGATGGGTATTCAGGTTTCTTCCAGATTCTGATACATCCAGATGACCAAGGAAGACGACTTTTACATGTCCATATGGCACATTCGCATACAGGAGAATGCCATTTGGACTGTGTAATGCTCCAGCCACTTTTCAGAGATGCATGATGTCTATCTTCACAGACATGATTGAGGATTTTATAGAGGTATTCATGGATGATTTTTCAGTGTATGGATCATCATTCAAGAGCTGTCTGGATAACTTGTGCAAGGTGCTAGAGAGATGTGAAGAGAAACACTTAGTCCTTAATTGGAAAAAATGTCACTTTATGGTTCAGGATGGCATCGTGCTTGGGCACAAGGTTTCTGAAGCTGAGATCGAAGTTGACAAAGCCAAGATTCAGGTCATGACAAGCCTCCAACCACCGAATTATGTGAAGGATATTCGAAGCTTCCTTGGTCATGCTGGTTTTACAGAAGATTCATCAAGGACTTCTTCAAGCTAGCTCGCCCTCTCCCCCCCCCCCTACTATGCAAGGAGATCAAATTCAATTTCATACCTGAATGCCTTGCAGCCTTTGAGGAGATTAACAAGGCTTTGGTGAGTGCTCCTATTGTGCAACCTCTTGATTGGACTTTGCTTTTTGAGATCATGTGCGACGCTAGTGATTTTGCTGTTGGATCAGTTATGGGTCAGAGGAAGGATAAGAAGCTGCATGTTATCTACTACGCCAGCAGGACATTGGATGATGCTCAGAGGAATTACAGCACCACAGAGAAAGAACTACTTGCAGTTGTTTTCTCCTTTGAGAAATTTTGATCCTACCTGATTGGGAGCAAAGTGATTGTTCGTACTGATCATGATGCTCTCAAATATCTGATGCAGAATAAGGATCTCAAACCTCGCCTTTGTTGTTGGGTTCTTTTGCTACAAGGTTTCGACATTGAGGCTAAATACAAGAAAGGAATAGAGAACGGAGTCGCTGACCATCTTTCAAGGATTCGGATCGATGCAGACGTGCCCATTGATGATCAACTACCAGAAGAGTCCATCTACTTCATTGAAACTGAGTTTCAATTCGGTTTTGCCGAAACTCAGCANGAAGAAAATGGTCTCTAGCAATGTGAACATATCTCCAGCTTTCAGGAGATATGTCAAGAAGATGGTGTCCAGCAATGTGAACCCTGAGGAAGGATGTTTGATGATTAATCATGAGTATCGGTCGATACCCTGCGATTTCCGAACCTGTTTTGACTGTTGAACACCTTGGTGCTTCTGGAAGGTATCTAGTCGCTGCAGCTGATTCTGATCGACCATAGTACACTGATATTGCCAACTACCTCGCTGCAGATGCAGAGCCAAAGCACCTCAAGAAATATGACAAGAAGAAGTTTTTGCGCGACATAAGGCGATTCTTTTGGGATGAACCTTACCTTTACAAGCACTGTTCTGATGGTATCTACAGAAGATGCATTGCTGAATCCGAGGTACCTAATGTTCTGTTTCATTGTCATGGATCCGATTATGCTGGACACTTTGCTACTTTCAAGACAATGTCCAATGTTTTTCAAGCAGGCTTCTGGTAGCCTACTATGTTTAATGATGCTCATGCCTTCGTTTCGGAGTGCGATGCGTGTCAGAGGAGAGGGAAGATCAGTAAGAAACATGAGATGCCACAGAACTTCATCCTGGAGGTTGAGATTTTTGATTGTTGGGGCATCGATTTTATGGGTCCCTTTCCTTCGTCATATGGACACAAATACATCTTGGTTGATGTGGATTATGTGTCTAAGTGGGTTGAGGCCATTGCTAGCAGAATCAATGATTCTTCAGTGGTCCTTAAACTGTTTAAAACCATCATTTTCCCTCGATTTGGAGTACCTCGAATTGTGATAAGTGATGGTGGGTCTCACTTTATCAACAAGGTTTTCGAGAAGCTGCTGAAGAAGTATGGTGTGAATCATCGTATTGCTACTCCTTATCACCCTCAGACCAATGGAGAAGTTGAGGTTTCCAACAGGCAGATCAAGGATATTCTAGAGAAGACAGTGAATGTCACCAGGAATGATTGGTCCGTGAAGCTGGATGACGCACTTTGGGCTTACATGACTGCTTACAAAACACCACTTGGGACTACACCGTTTCACTTGCTATATGGAAAAGCGTGCCATCTTCCAGTGGGAATCGAGCATAAAGCAGCCTGGGCTACAAAGATGATGAATTTCGACATCAAGTATGCTGCTGAGAAACGATTAATCAAGCTGAATGAGCTCGATGAGATTAGGCATCTTGCCTATGAGAACTCGAAGCTGTACAAGGAGAGGACTAAGGCGTACCATGACAAGAAAATCATTTCCAGACACTTTGAACCCAATGATCAGGTACTTCTGTATAACTCTCGTTTGCATTTGTTTCCTGGTAAATTGCGTTCTTGTTGGTCAGGTCCTTTCACAGTCAAGGAAGTTAGACCACATGGTGCGATTGTCCTGACAAATCCTTCAGGCGAAGAGTTCATTGTCAATGGACAAAGGGTGAAACATTATTGGGCGAAAGCCGAGATTCCAGAAGGACACATAATGCCTCTGAATGATGTATACACTGCCTGAATGGCGGTACAGTCAAGCTAATGACGTTAAACGAGCGTTTGGTGGGAGGCAACCCACTGGTGAGTCTGTAAATAAGTCTTTTTCTTTTTCTTTTTCTTTTTTGTTTTTGTTTTTGTGTATTTCATGAACCAGGCAAACGAGGAGAAACAGAACTTGCATCGACCAAATCGCCTCAGTATCGATCGATACCACCTGGGTATCGATCAATACCCCATGCGCATGTAAGTTCTTTTTAAAACCCTCGGGTTTTTCTTTTTTCTTCTCCGCATCCATCGTTCGATACACATCTGAAAATCCACTCCCAAATCACCAATCTCTCAATCTTTCACGGATTTGAGCGATTTCAAGGTCTAACCTTATTGGATTTTTGTGCTCTTTCCATTTCTATTATCCATTCTCTCGATCTGCAAGGTATGACACACAAATTTATCTTTTTCACTCCATGGACACAAGGTTTGGGATTTTGAAATTTTGCCTCTTAGAACTTGATTTACAGGAATAATTTGCAATACCTAAGTTGTTTTAGAGGAATTTCGAACTCATCCTTATGATTGTATGCTTGAAATTGCGGATTTGATGAATTTTGAGATTCTGGTTCGAAAATCGCCAGAGTATCAATCGATACCCTGTTGGTGTCGATCGATACCATGCGTGCAGTGATGGAATTTTGAGAAATTTGTTGCTGATTGTTGCTGTGTTGTTGGATTTGGTGCTCATTCTGTGTTTGCTGTGTTCTTTTTCCTTGATTGCAGATGTCTACACGTAAAAGATCACGAACGGATGATGCATCAAGCTCCAATCCGTGCCCAACGGAATTTCGCAACTCTCAACGTGTCAAGATCTGGGATGGTTTACATTTGAAGAGAGGTGTAATGACCGGTTGCCTAGGCAACGACAACTACAGAGTGATGATTGATGGAACGTCAGCAAATATTGAGCTTCTGCTTGCCTCCTTGCGCGAAATATCACCACCTCCAGTGACACAACCATCACCACCCGCTGCTCCTAGTGTCACATGTAGAGCTCCTTGGCCTAAGCGGAACGAGAAGGCCATGATCCCTTGCAACAGAGTTTGGGAGGGAATAGATAGGGAGATCGATGAGAGTACAGACTACATCTACAGGCCTGTCTCTGACAACTGGGATGATTATGATATGTTGCATTACAACGGATGGCTTGGCATTGATGTGCAGCCCACTCGATTCGTAGATGGAGTCACCATGCATCGTTTGGGTTTAGACGGTGAGTTCCAGTGTTTGCTTCAGAGGATTGGTCTGGGCACTATCGCCACACGGCAGTATGACCTATTCCCAGACTTGGTTCGTCAGTTCATGGCGACAGTCCGCGTCTACTACCAGGACGAGGTTCTCAGGGACACGCAGGAGGGTACCTTGACCTTCATGATTCGCGGTGTGAGATACAGGTTACCACTCCCTGATCTTTGTGACATTTATGGCTTTCAAAGAGTCTTTAGGAGAGTTGCGCTTCCTGTTTCACACCCTGACGTGCATACCTTCTGGACGCACTTTGGGACTGGTGCTTATCACTCTAGGACATCCACTCAGATGGATGTGCGTCACCCAGTCCTGCGTTGCTTGGTTAGGATTCTGAGCAACACATTTCTGTGTAAGATGGAGCCAAACAAGATGAGAGTCTCTGAGCTTTTGGTGCTGGCTTTAGCTATTAGGGACATCATTCCAGGCGAGGATTATGAGTGGCCTGAGCTGACAGAGGTCAACATGGGAGCTGTTTTTGCACATCACTTGGTCTCCTTGAAGACCAAGCCTTTTGTAGGTAAGAGCACGAGGGGCACAGCTAGGAAGACCGAGTCTGTTGGGAGTCTTCTCACTTCTATCTTCCAGCACTTTGGGATCAGTACTGCGAGCTGCTCCATCTCCACTACACGCGTTCTCATGGATGAGCAGCATTTGCAGAACCTGAGGTGGCTGAAGCCTCATCGACGTTTGTACTTCTCTACCGCATATGGCGATTTCCTAGTTCAGCTCCCCAACAGAGGGCTGACGGACATTGGTGACACTCCACAGCAGCTGCGCTTTGAGCCTACTGAGGATCTGTTGATAGTTACGCATGTTACTCGACGTCGTGCAGCAGTCACTAGAGCACCTGCTGCTACTGAGGATGAGCCCATACCTGACCTTGCTGGAGGTCGATCTTGACGTGCACGCCATCCTCCTTCTTCTGCAAGTACTTTTGCTCCACCATCTGCGATTCCCATGGATACAGACACCTTTCAGAGGTATGTGGTTGAGAGTTTCCTGAGTATCTGGAACGCCATTTCGACGCTCTCTCGGTGCGGTTGCATCGCACCATCTCGCCCACGCTCACCATCCGGCGAAGGACCATCTCACACCGCTGGAAATGATGATTCTTATGAGGATTAGTCCTCTGTTTTATCTGATTCACTTTTCTTTTGATTTTCTTTTTCTTTTTTTGAATTTTTGAGTTTGTTTTGTCAGTTTGTTTTTATTTTGAACTTTGTTGGATTATGCATTATGATATCTTGTTGCTTTTAACCTGTGTTTGAGTGATCTGACAGTGCTAACCATCTCACATTCGGATCCTTTGACAAAAATTGAAGTCATTTTTGTCACTTGTTGTTGAGAAGAGTTCATTGTATCGCCTTACGCCTAGTATCGATCGATACAGGCCGTGTGTCGGTCGATACCCATGTTCCAGAACGGTAACTTCTTTTTCTTTTAAAGTCCACTTAGTTCTCTTGATTTCTTTTACCAACCTTAGGCTAGATAACACTGGGGAAAGTGTTGTTTAAGTCTGGGGGAGGTAGTTGCTGACATTGATTTTGTTTTTCTTAGAGTCAGTCGTTTTTGCGTCAAAATTTGTTTTATTGAGTCAAAACCTGTTGGAGATAATGATCATGTGCTTGAACCTATTGTTTTGATTTTGTTTTTGAGTGACCAGTGTTATAGGATCAGTTCTAGATCGACTAATGAAAAATCCAAGGACTGACAAGTTGACTAGAAAACACCCATGTCTCCAGCAGAGTTCTTCTAAAGCCTGAGCCAAATTTTTGCACTTCATCGATGTGGTTAGTGTTCATAGAGCTTGATTCATCATTCATATCTGACTAAGGAACCCATGTGTTTAAAGTAATGGTATCTCTCTCCCCTGTTATAAGTTAATAAATAAGAGCATAAAATATGAAATGATTTTCTTCTGAGTAGAGGGTTAGGAAAATTTCCGGCGATCCCATTATTCTACTTGAGAGGGAATGATCACACAAAGGTTGAAAGCGAGGTTAGAAAAATTTTCAGTGATACCACTATTCGCCTACGCCTTTGATACATAGAGAGGAAAGAACCGGGGATTCGGTGGCAAACACCATCAATACTCGCGTTTCAGACCTTAATGTGTATATGCAGATCTAAAAAGAAAGAAAGAACATGATAAAAAACAAGTTTGGGGGAGAGACAACAATACCAAAAAGTGTGTAAGTTTGGTGGTTCTTTTGTCATGATATTGTATGTGAAAGAATCTAGAAGGTTCTTGAACCTTAGCTGCAGCGATGAAACTGGCGATGAGGGCTTTATTTGGACAATGCTGCGAGATAATGTGTGGAGTCTGGGAAAGCTGCGAATGTCTACGGAGAAGTACATGAAGGTTAGATTTGGAACTTGTTTAGTGACATTTGGGTGCTTGGGAAAAGGGTCTTTGCGATGGTTCATGAACAAGTGAGTCTCCGTGTTTTCAAACCTCTTTCTCTGGTTTAGTTTTCTATTTTGCTTGAGGGCAAGCAAAGGCTAAGTCTGGGGGAGTTGATATATCATGGTTTTTACCCGTTTTAGGCCATGATACAAGTCCTTTTATAGAGTCTTTCTAGTATTTTGGAGTCTTTTAGAGTCTTTTCAGGTTTTAGGTACGTTTGGAGCATTATTGGAGATATTGAAGCATTTTGGAGCCAAGCAGAGATCCTGTAGCTGAGACACCGATTTATCGATCGATACACTTATGGTATCGATCGATACCCGTCGAAGAAACAGAAGGATCGCGACTTTATTGAAGATTTGAGGAACTGCAAATTGCCCCAGAAGACTTTATTATTTACAGGAAGGCCCAGAACGTGTTTAGTAGTATTTATTTATGTTTTACAGCCACTTTGGTGGCTACGCTTCATACAGAGATTATTCTGCTTTAAGTTTTTGGTGAGAGAGCTTTTGAGGGAGACAAGTCTGTAACTCTGTTTGTCCGAGAGAAGATTTCGAACCCCTGTTTTACTCTCTTTCTTATTATTTATTCAAGTATTTATTCAGTCATGTTTATTGTTTCAATCTCCATGTCTGAGTAGATCTCATGTTAGGACAAGGGTTCTCATAAGGGATTTCTTTGAATGCTAGGTTGATTAGTTGTTTAGGGTTCATAATCTGAATTAGTTCTTCACCTTAAGTTGTTCTCAAAGCTAATTCTAGATTGATCACCTAGAACTTAGATCTTAGGTTAATCGATTAGTCACGAGACTGCAATTCAGAAACCTGATAAAACTTAGAGTGAGAAAAATAACTATTCGCAAAGAGATTTTGTTTAGTTGTTTTGTGAACAAATCAAACTTAAACTAAAAGCTGGTTTAGACTATAGGATTCGCAAAGAGATTTGAAATTCTAGGATTTAGACTTAGATAATTCTCGCAACGAGAGTTGGTTAATTATACTTTAGTGATTTGAGTTCAAGAACCGTGCGTAACCTGAACCCTGATTAGTTAGTTTGTTTGCATTCATTGATTTCCTGATAAATACCCTGAACCTATCTTTTTCCAATTGAATTACAACTTGTTTAATTTATTATTTTCTTTAAATTCCATTGATCACTTAGCTTAATTCAACTTCTAGAACCTATTGTGTGTTTCCTTGAGTCCATGTGGATTCGATCCCTAAGTATTACAATCGACAAAGCTTTAGTACTTTTAGGGTATTATTTTGAGCTTATCATGTGCGTCCATATCGATATCCACAAGCCCACAAAGAAGCCATGAACCTTTTGGTTAGTGGTATAATCAAACCAAGTATAAGTCCGTTTTCTAGTCTTGTGCTACTGGTTAAGAAAAAGATGGATCATGAAGGTTTTGTGTAGACTACAGAGCTACGGTTGCAGACAAGTGATAAGCTTTAATGTGCTAAACTCCCTTATTGAGCTTATCTTCAACGATACATTGTCATGAACCCTAGATCAGATCTGAGCACATTACTCCAGATCTTGATCTCCGATAACAAACGCATATAGTTTGTTAAACAATCCACAACAAAGTATAAAACTCTATTCTCTCTCTCCCTTTGTATTTATACTAACAGTAATGAGTAAAGAGAGTTACACAGGTCTTCTTTATTCCTTCACACGTGCCAATACGCTTCTTCACTTTCTACTCAGCTCTATGGAACATATCAATACTCCCCCGTTTGAAGACAGCTTGTCCTAAAGCTGTGAAGTTGCAGAAGTTGGGAAAACAGAAAAACCAGGAAGGCAATCGCCCTCTTTTTCATTAATCTTGGGTACGCTCTTGGCGGTTTCTAGTCCATGTGTTATATTTGAACTTGAACCACCAGTCCTTGCCAAACTTTATCTTCCATGAATTTGTAAACACACAAATAACAGTCAACCAGCTTGCAACAAGGCCAGATAATGGTGCTGGCAGCTTCAGAAGCATTTGTTGTACCATCAAAACAGAAGAGTCCCCTTTTATGATCCATTCCAGCACCCTTTGAATCATAGAAACATGCGCCAACTCTTTGGAAACGTCCTCTATTTTAAATAGTAATGCATCTCTCATAAGATGTTGAATTTTAAGTACTGAAATCGTGTTGCTCTTGTATTCGAATATCCAGGATTGATAAAGCTCTCTCATTCCATGTTGGAGTTGTACTTGAACTGGGAGCAATTGGTTCTTGAATGTAGTCAATATTCTGTAACTTGTCAACACCTTTAGCTTCCATGGCTCTCTCTTTTGTAAGGCTGGGATCCCAAGTATTACGCCTAACAAACATAGCCTTGTACCTACTAAAGACTTCAGTTCAAGGGTCGATTCCATCACTCTCTTCTGCATAATGGAATGACTTTTTTTACCTTGATTTTCGACTTGTAATAGCCCTTGTGTCAAACTACTATTATGCATATGCTTGTTCCCTTGCTGCAAGAATGAGGTGTGGTTCCTGATACTCTTCATACAGAGAGATGAGACCAAAACTGTCCATTTATGCCTCGGGTGTAAATTCCTAATACCAAAAATAAGTTGTGTCATGGCTCTGAAATTCTGCAGCAGCCTCATAATGTCCTTAATGTGCCTTCTTCCCCTGAGTTTATGTTGTCCAAATTGTGGTTTGAATTCTTGCAACTTTGTGTACTTGTACTTGAACTTCCAGGCCCTCAGGTTCTGCATATGTGAACCTCATTTCCCTGCTGCCAATCCAGATATGTGCACGGCATAGCGTGACTTGCTGTGGCCTCGTTGTTTTGAATTTAAACCTCCTAGATATGAAGCTTTTCCGCTGAATTTGTGGTTTGATACTCTGCCGATTCGAGATTTTGAACTTGAAATGCCATGATTTGAAGCACTTCCTCTGCTTCCTCTTAATGCTCCGACGTGTTGTCTTAGTAGGCAAATTGTCAAACACCTGGTAGGCATCTTCTTTGGTATTGACAACAGGAGATTTATGAGTCAACACATCCACCTCTTCAGCATGTAAAATGTGTAAATTCTCGTCATGGTGAACAAACAAAACATCACTGCCAACTTCAGAGTATGATTGGACTATATTCCTTGATTGACGGGCACAAATCCCAATTGTGTCATGAAAATCTTCATAGATTGAAGTCACAACTTTATGAGGTTGTGGAACACAAGCAATAGCCCAGACTGATGTTGTTGCCTCGTGTGATGCAGGTTCCTGAATCAAATTAGTCATCTCCACAGTTGCAATTTTTCTGCATATGTTCTGGTACATTACCAAATTTCCTCATCAACCTTGCTTTAAACTGCCTCCAATTAGTAAATGGTAGCTTATTGATCTTAAGATTAAACCAGATCAAAGCGTCACCATGTAAGCTTACTGAGATCAAATCAAGCTTGTCTTCTTCTGTATATCTGCCCAATCGAAAGCACCTTTCCACTTTTGCGATCCAGCCAAAGGTATTATATCCCCTCAAACACTAGCATGTCATTTTTTCATGAAACCATCCCTCGGGCCTAATAATCTATGGCGTAGTTCCGAGGAAGGAGAATGTACCTGAATCGGAGGTTGTAGTGGCGGAGATCGAGCGATTTGACTGGGCTCACCGTCGCATTGATGCGTTGTTGTCATCGCAACCGTGACACAACTTGATTCAATTGTAGGAATCGGCTTCCTCCTCTGGATCGCTTTTGCAGCTCTCTGTTCTTTCCATAGACGATCATTCTCGAGGTGTTCGAAAAAACCTTGTTGTGATCGTGTAACCCTATCTCTAAACTCGTCTCTCGCTTTGATCATCTCCGGATCTTTAACGTTTCCAAATCGGAACCACAACGCATCCTTCATCGCTTCCCAATTTTGGAAAGGCAACAACGACTTTCGCTGTCGCACATAAGCTTGTGCTTCTCCCTCGATGACTGCTTGTGCAAGATTGAGTTTCTCTTAATCCGTGAAAGCGCACCGTCGAAACGCAAACTCCATCGACGAAATCCATTGCCGCAGATCATCACCTTCCTCAC
>PKML01036848.1:32690-46331 GCA_002933935.1 Eutrema yunnanense
TGACAAACTTTGTATCTGTAATCTCAACTTATGTTATTTAGGCTCACGGCCAACGCTATATATACATATTCGATCTACTATTACCCTAACAGAAAAGGCAACTATACACATAGAATATCTGGATGAATATATTCATATCTAATATGAATATATTCCAATACCCCCCTTCAAGTTGGAGCATGTAAGTTACGAATGCCCAACTTGAAAAGAAAAGCATCGAATTCCTTCTTTCCCAATGCTTTCGTGAGAATGTCTGCGAGTTGTTCTTTAGTTGAAACATGAAATGGCTTGATAATCCCTTTGACGATGTCATCACGAACGAAATGGCAATCAGATTCAACGTGTTTCGTTCTTTCGTGAAAAACGGGATTAGCACTTATATGAATAGCTGGCTTGCTATCACATAGCATCGACATAGGTCCTTCATGTTGAATTCCAAGCTCACGAAGTATTGCTTTAATCCATCGTAATTCAGCTGTAAGATCGGCCATTGCTCGATATTCGGCCTCCGCAGAAGAACGTGAAACTGTATCCTGTTTCCTTGTCTTCCATGAAATTGGTGAATCTCCAATTTGAACAAACCATCCAGTAAGAGATCTACGGGTTAAAGGGCAGGCCGCCCAATCTGAGTCGCACCATCCGCGTACCTGAAACGAAGTATCGGACCGAAGAAGAATGCCTTGTCCCATCGTTCCCTTTAGATAACGAACCACCTTCAACGCAGCATGCCAATGCTCTACACGCGGTGTATGCATGAACTGTGATAGGATATGAATTGCGTAAGTGAGATCCGGTCGTGTAGCAGCCAAATAGATAAGGCGTCCCACTAAACGTCGATAAGTTTCCGGGTCGGCAAGGAGTGCCCCTGTAGCAAGTCCAAGTGTATGATTCTGATCCATAGGAGATCCCGCAGGTTTGCAACCGAGAAGCCCCATCTCTTCAACAATGTCAGAAGCATACTTTCGTTGACATAGATATATCCCCGAAGAATTACGTGCTACCTCCAATCCAAGAAAATATTTGACATTTCCAAGATCCTTCATATGGAAACATGTTGAAAGATAATTCTTGAAAGTCTGAATTGCTGCGGGAGAATTACCGGAGATGATTAAATCGTCAACGTAGACCAAAATGCGAAGGTAGACATCACGCTTCTCATAAACAAAAAGAGAGTAATCTGATCGTGTTTGTGTAAATCCGTATGTCAGTAGAGCGTCCGAAAGTTTGGCGAACCAGCAACGAGAAGCTTGTTTCAAACCGTATAAAGATTTCTGAAGGCGACAAACACGGGTCTCTCCATTGGATCTAAAACCTGGCGGTAGTTTCATGTAAACTTCCTCTTCTAAATCCCCATGAAGGAAGGCATTATGAACATCCATTTGATGGACTTCATGATTCTGTTTCGCCGCTAGATCAAGGAATAGTCGTACCGTAGTCATTTTAGCCACTGGGGCAAATGTTTCATTGTAATCAAAACCTTCTTCCTGGTGATTACCAAGTACAACGAGTCGAGCTTTATAACGCTCAATCGTTCCATCCGATTTGTATTTAATGGTAAAAACCCATTTACATCCCAAAGCTTTCTTCCCTTGTGGTAGATTCTCAAGTCTCCATGTTTTCAGTTTTTCCAGAAATGTGAGTTCACAATCCACGGCTTTTTCCCAATTCTTATCTTTCATGGCGTCCGCGTATGAACGAGGTTCAATGTTAGCCGTCAAAGCCAACAAAAATCTGCGATGATTAGGGGAAAAACTACTATAGGAAACGAAATTGCATAGGGGATATATCGAACCTGAAGATGGCTGAGGAGCGAGTGGTGATGAAGAGAGAGAGGATGGAGTAATGGCGGCGGAGCCAGTTTGAAATCCATGAAGACGAGTAGACGGTATTTTTACTCGGTGGCCTCGGCCAAGGTTGTCTTCGGAAGGAGTTTCTTCTGGAGTAGAAGAAATGATGGGATCAACAATGGGATCGGGTATGGGATCATCGACGAGTGGAATTTCTTCATCATCACTGTCGGAAGGGATGATCATCGGAGGAGAAGTGGTTGGGTTGGCCGGAATCTGTATAGAAGCAGTCACAGAGAACGGAAAGGAATCCTCTTGAAAAGAGACATCTCTCGAGACGAAAACAATCTCGCGTTCCAAATCATATAATTTCCAGCCTTTCTTTCCGTAGGGATATCCCAAAAACACGCAACGTCGACTTCGAGATGCAAATTTATCACCTTTGTGATCGATGTTGTGAGCATATGCCAAGCAGCCGAAAACACGCAAATGTTTATATCCAGGAGCTCGTCCATAGAGCTTTTCAAATGGAGTCTTATTGTGGAGCAAAGACGAAGGTGTACGATTGATGAGATATCCGGCCGTAAGAACGCAGTCACCCCAATATTCTATCGGAAGATTGGCTTGGAAGCGGAGTGCACGAGCAATGTTTAGAATGTGTCGGTGTTTACGTTCAACACGACCGTTCTGTTGTGGTGTGGAAACGCAAGATGTCTCGTGTAAGATTCCTTGTTCCTGAAAGAATCGTGTGAGACTAATGAATTCGGTGCCATTGTCACTCCGAATTTTCTTCACCTTTGTTGAGAATTGTCGTTCAATCATTGTTAAGAAATCTCGAATCTGTTGAGACACCGATGTTTTATCTTGGAGCAGATATAACCACACAGCTCGAGAATGGTCATCCACTATGGTGAGAAAGTAACGATAGCCACTAAACGCAGTAGTACGATAGGGTCCCCATAAATCGCAATGAATCAAATCGAATATTGCTTTTGCATTATTAGAACTATCCGGAAAAGGTTGACGAGTCTGCTTAGCTCTAAAACAAACGTCACAATTCTTAATTAAAAGCTCATTGCTGCTCTGATACCATGTTAAGTTTCCTGGGCTTCCAACTCAAAACCAATTGGCAATGAGTGGATTGGCCCAAGTCCCTTATATATTAGTCAATGTCCCTTCCCACTTCCGATGTGGGATAATCTTCACACACTCCCTAGAGATTAAGGCTCATGGCCCATTAATCTCTACAAATCCCAATAGTATGAACTGAAATCAGAAAAAACGTTCATACACTTGTGTTTTCTATCAGTTTTTGAGAAACAAATTTGTTGTTGAAGGCTTGAAGCAAGGAGGTTTTGTGTTTGTCTGAAAGAATGTGGAAAGATGGTTGGGAGAGAACATATGAGTGGTGCTTGGTAAGTGCCACCAATGCTCTAAGTTGTGTTTTGACAAGGCCACGCATAAAATGTTCTACAATATTTTGATTGGATACCAATTAGGAAGTTCCGGGTCTAGGTTCGTATTCGTTCCTCGCCTGAGACCAACCTTTGATAATACCTATTTGTGCGTAAAACATCCCTCCCAACCGTGGGTTCGAATTGCGAATGCAATGTTCAACCTATTTTATGGGACCGAGCCAACGCCACAAGACTACTAATTAATTGTCACTTGGTGATTGAATACCATTTTGGCTTTTCTGTATTTTGATCTTCTTGGCCATTTGTGTTATAACTTGAGACAGGTCATAAATTTCTACCGTTAGCCAGATGAGTAAAAAGATACATCTGTCCACATTCTTATTTTTAGGTTTAAGATAATATATAGATGTTTGTTTGAGGAAGAAGAAACCCTCCAATAAGCCTTTCACCCATTTAGGCATTTTACCTCACTCATTCTTTTTCTAATTACAGATTCTTTTTGTTGCTTCCTTCCATTTTTTTCTTCTCTTAAATCCATTTTCCTTACAATCTAAACATTTCTCTCTCTTTCCCTCACAAGAAAGAGATTCCAATTGCTGCATTTCCAGTGAGAATGTTTTGAAGAATGAGAAGGTTAGAAAATTGGCTAATTGATGCAGAAAATGTATTCGTATAATCAATAAAAGAAGTGTGTATTCGTAAGAGGGTTAAGAAATGGCGAGTGGCTACGGAAAGGGAGAGAAGATATTGGTTTCGGTAAGGGTGAGGCCGCGGAACGAGAAGGAGAAGACGAGGAACGATATCTACGATTGGGAATGTATCAACAACACAACAATAATCTGCAACAATAATTTGCCAGAGAGATCTCTCTTCCCATCTACATATACATTTGGTATAAAAAAACCTTCAAAATTATTCAATGCTAAAATTTAACCATTTTACAACTAATGATGATGCTAAGGGAAACAAGTTTTGACAATTTTTACAGATAAAGTGTTTGGATTCGATAGCCCCACGAAACAAGTCTACGAAGATGGAGCCAAGAAGGTTGCTCTTTGTGTACTCGACGGAATCAATTGTAATTAAAGAACAACCTTAATTTTGTTATGATATGCTTTGTCTTTGTACCACCAATGAGTTTGGTTTGACACATTTGCTTTTGCAGCAAGCATTTTTGCGTATGGACAGACAAGCAGTGGGAAGACGTACACGATGAGTGGCATTACCGAATTCGCAATGGACGACATTTTTGGTTACATTGAAAAGGTTTGAAAACAAACCCTAAGCATTGACATCTCTCTCCCTCGTTTCTTCTTTCGTAAGTACCAAACCAACACTCTTCTTTTTTTTTCTTTCTTCAGCATAAAGAACGCGAATTCACTCTCAAATTCTCTGCAATCGAGATCTACAATGAAGCTGTGAGGGATCTCCTTAGTGGGGATAATAATCCATTGAGACTTCTTGATGATCCAGAGGTTAGTTACATCACTTGCTTCTGGATATTATGCAATACACTCTCTCGTATTGTGTTAGACCAACTTGTTCCATCCGCTTGCTTCACCAGAGAGGAACCGTCGTTGAGAAACTTATTGAGGAGACCCTCCGAGATAGAACCCATCTAGAGGAACTCCTTTCAATTTGCGAGAGTGAGTAACGGAACGCGCTTATAAAAATTTCAATTTATGATATGTTGAATGTTAACTAATGCACCTTTGTTACTGCAGCTCAGAGGAAGATTGGAGAGACCTCCATGAATGAAACTAGCTCCAGATCACATCAGATACTCCGGCTGGTAATCTCAACTGATCCATCTTTTCTTCTTTAGTTCTAGCTTTTCGTTCTTGAAAGGTCGCCCTCGCGCTATGCTAAACAAAGCATTTTCTGCAGACAATTGAAAGCTCTGCTCGAGAATATTCTCCTGAGAACTCCAGCACTCTTGCAGCATCTGTGGTACGATACAATCATAATGACTAGTGTTTTTGATTGATTCAGTTTTCGACATCTTTCTTTCTCTGACGACAAGTGTTTTCGATTCTCTGCCTCTCAAGTGCTTCGTTGATTTAGCTGGAAGTGAACGTGCTTCTCAGACTTTATCTGCTGGTACAAGATTGAAAGAAGGTTGTCATATAAACCGGAGTTTACTTACTCTTGGAACTGTCATCCGCAAACTAAGGTTCGACTTTTGTGGCTTAATGAAATCTTCTTCTACCAAAGAGATGTGATTTAACAGGCAGTGAAATTTATTTTGAAGTGCAGTAAAGGTAAAAACGGGCATGTACCGTATCGAGACTCGAAGCTAACTCGAATCCTTCAAAACTCTTTGGGAGGAAACGCGAGAACAGCTATCATATGCACAATGAGCCCTGCTCGTAGTCATGTTGAGCAGTCGAGAAACACACTTCTCTTTGCAACCTGCGCGAAAGAGGTGACGACAAATGCTCAGGTCAATCTAGTTGTGTCTGAGAAGGCTCTGGTGAAGCAACTGCAACAGGAACTGGCTCGAATGGAGAATGAGTTGAAGAATTTAGGATCTGCTTCTTCTGCAGCTGACTTCTATTTATTGCTGAAACAGAAAGAGGAAGTGATTGCAAAAGTGATTTCACTCTCTTGACTGCTTCTTATTACATTGCACTCCTTTTTCAACTAAGAAATCTACTTAATTCTTGAAACTTATGACAACAAATTGCAGATGGAGGAACAAATGAAAGAGTTAAAATGGCAGCGTGATGTCGCTCAATCCCGGGTGGAGAACTTACTTAAAGTAACAGCAGAAGAGCGGTCTTCTAGGATGGATGAACATTCCATGTTAAGCTCCATGGATTTTGATGCTGATCTCCGAAGAAGAAGCTATGATTCAACAGATATTGGTGAACATAGTATCATTAATAACTTAACCGAGAGGAACTTTGAGTTTTTGGAAAACTCTGAAGACGATGATTTCTTGCTAGATGATAATACCCCTCAATTTTCGAGGCACAACCTGTATGATGGCTGGGAGGAGATTGTTCAAATAACCGACCAAAAACTGGAAGATGCATGCAAAGATGTTAGATGCATCGAAACTGAAGATGAGCAGAGTCATGGACAAGCAGCAACAGTCGAAAGCCATGACTTATTAGACGAGATTGTCGATAAGAAAGCTGTGTCTGAGGTTCTCTCACCCCGAATTGAAGAAACTTTATCAGCTCCGAAATACGAACAAGGCTATCACTCTGTTATGGGTAATGAGAAAGCCGAGAATGAAGACATGGAGATCAGCACACCTGCAATGGAAAATGAAACTTTATCAGTTCCAGAGTACGAACAAGGCTACAACTCTGTTATGGGTAATGAGAAAACCGAGAATGAAGACATGGAGATCAGCACGCCTGCAATGGAAAATGTTGACTTATCCTTCAAAACAATAGATGTAGACTTGTGTCTAAATGCAAAGCCTGAGACCTATGAGCTAACTTTAAAGAACTCGGATTTGGAGATGAGCCCAGCATCAGTTGAAGCTCAAGAAACTCAGGAATCTGTGAAGGAAGATGAACAGGTAAAGAAAGAAGAAAGGAAAACGAGTCCTTCCACAATGCCAGCTGAGCAATGCTCAAATAAAGAAGAAAATGCTCAGTCAGAGCAGCAATTAAAGGAAGACTGGGAATTCCCTACGAAGAAGCATTCTGAAGAAACAGTCGAAGTGGAGTTATTACCCGATGGTGCTAAGCTAGATGAGGATGCGACATCTGGGGAGAAGTGGGACAACAAACTGCCTCAAGACGCTGATAAGAATTGTAACGAATCATCTATCTGCAAAAATATTGGCACAGATGATGTTGACAACAATACTTATGAGGCTTTGAAAGAAAAGGTTAAAGAGATGCAGAAGAAAATTGAATACCTTATGAGTATGCACACAGCAGAACAACAACAGTCACCCTCCTTCAGAAGAGATTACAAAAGTCCTGATGTTTTCACTACCAAAAGAAGCCGAAGTTGCAGGGAGAATCTATTGAGCGTTAGATCTCCTCACTGGTTTGATAATTTGGACACAAATAACAATACGTCACCTTCCTGGAGGGTTATGGAGTTAAAAGCATCTCCAGGAGGACCCATAAGCAAGACTTCCAACACCTCGAGAATTTCCTTTGATTCAGGGAGCTCTATGAGTTCTACTTCCATTGATGCGCAAAGCCTGAAAGACTGTGATCCGGAAACGGGCAATAGCTTCCATGAATTTGTAGCAGGGCTTGAAGAAATGGCAAGGCAGCACCACTCAATTGACTCGACACCTGAGCTAGATTATGCGATTTCATATGACCCTACAAGAACCGAAAGAATAGAGACCAGGCCCGAAAGCCCTGCAAATAGCATTATAGTAAACGCAAATGCAGTGCCAAATAATCAAAAACGAAATGAAGAAACCACAAATGCCACAAATGATCAATCCGAGAGAGGGCAGGGAGATGATTCGGTAAGCCAAAAAAGTTCTTTCTTTTTTCTTTCTTGGAAAGACAAAAACTTGTGTCTATCCTCAACAGTTTGGATGATCACAAACTGCAGGTAGAAGAAGCAGTCCCTAAGGAAACAGATTCCACAGAGGCTTGCCCAGAAAAACTACAGGTAGCTAATGGACAATATTCAGACTTTGAGAGACAGCAAAGGCAAATAATTGAGCTTTGGGCGGTATGCAATGTACCATTGGTTCACAGAACCTACTTCTTCTTGCTCTTCAAAGGTGATCCTTCCGACTATGTTTATCTGGAAGTAGAACTAAGAAGGCTATCTTTTCTGAAAGAGACGATAACTAATGACCCAGAAACATCAAGGTTTATTTTCTGGAACATTTTTTCAACGAGTCTAGTCAAATATCAATCTTATACCAATAGGTATTATGCTAACCAGTTCCTGTGGTATATAATCAGAATACAAGCGGTGAAGGCACTTACACGCGAGAAGGAATGGCTTTCCAAACAAATACCAAAGAAATTTCCATGGAACCAGAGAATAGAACTTTACCAAAAATGGGGCGTGGAGGTAAACTCAAAGCAGAGAAGCCTGCAGGTAGCGCACAAACTGTGGACTAACGCACAAGACATGGAACACATAAAAGAGAGTGCTTCTCTTGTGGCTAAGCTGCTTGGATTTGTGGAGCCAAGTCGGATGCCAAAGGAAATGTTTGGCCTCAGCTTGTTACCAAGAACGGAGAACATAAAACCATCTGGCTGGAGATTTACGAAATCTTTCTCTGGTATACGCTTGACTGGATGATAACCAGAGCACATTTATCAAAACATCAATAACACAGAAGTCAGACAGTTCCTGCTCTACCCTCACTTTCTTTCCCGGTCTCAAAACTGATCATAAAGTTGTGAAAGGCTTGCATGTAAGATAAGTAAAGTTCTAGACATAATTTGTACCTGATTGCGAAAGAATCTCAAATTGTAGCACTTATATTATAATATAGACCAAGGATGAGTGAATGAAAAGAACCTGAATATTTTCATGTTCATTTATAAACACTAACTTAGAGGGAGAATTTACAAAACAAAGAGAACATAGCACGATCAGGCGTGCTACATATGAGCATATTATGATGTAAGAACAGACCCTTCAGTGATTTTCCAGCCTGACTTGGACCAGAAAACTTCGTATCTTGTTGTGTAGGTTCTGACATCTGTAGCATTGTTTTCTGGATGAACCAAATCAGATAGACAAGCAGACTCCTCCAGAGTTGCTTCCACTATAGCACGGGTTCCATCCGCTGAGACAGTCACACTGTCAACGGATACTTTCAACAGAGTATAATCATAGACCAGCCCGAGCTGCGCAGTTTCAGTTGCTCTGTCCGTCCAGATCTTCAGCATTCGCCCATCCAAAACCTATAAATTACCAAAATCATGAAAGGCACCAGACATTGTTCCAATCGCTACGATCAGGTCCACAGTTTTCACAGAATTGATTGAAGTGTGGCTTTATCCCCTTACCTCTGACAACATTTCTATGCAATGATCACGCCCAAAAGCCTGAGACTTTATCTTCTGCCACTTGCAGACTAGACTCTCTGCAGTCCTAGCATCCATTCTGGGAAGTGCTTCTGAATCCTCAGATTTCACTGACCCTAATTCAATAAAAATAATTTAATCCAAGGAAAAAAAAGTTGGACAAAGCACAGTAGGAAAATTTCTAATCCTACGTTATCCTAAACAGAAATGTCTACAGTTTGATCAAACTATTAAAGCAGCATACATGTTCAGAGTGAAATCTTCTCAGCAACTTGTTTACCCGCTTCTAAATACTCAGGATAACTTTGATAGAAGCAGTCACTTTGAGGGTTAAAAGGTTTATTACTATTTACTAAGGTTGCAAAATAACCAAGGTTTATGGTGAGAGTAAACCATGGTTTGTTTAAGTTATTTCCTTAGTCTATGTCTATATATAATGTCTCAGAGAGTTGTAGAGGATCATCGAGTATTTGGTGAGGAGTTTTAGGGGGAGTGGGAGGAACTCCATTGTCAAAATCCTCAAGGTCTTTTGTAATCCAGAAATATTATCTATAAAATCCAGTTTCTATATTCTGTTCGTATCAAACTTTTGGGACATGTATCAAGTAAACGATCTACGTTCTTTCCTGTTTAAGGAATTGGAATAGTTTGAACAACTCGAGTGGGACGAGTGGGAAATTGTCAAACATCCAGAGAATTATGTTCTAAGCTGACAAAGCATAATTAGAGTATAAACTTGTGTGTAAAAATTGCATCATTTAATCATACCTATGGTAGCAGTGTCAGATGCCATAGAAGAAGTCATATCCTTGCGTTGAAAAGATGAGATGCTTTTAAGAGGCAAATACCTCAAGCTTGCCAGCGAAATCATTCCAATAACAACACCAGCAGATAGAATCTTCACACTTGCCTCCTTTACCTTATCAGCAACGGACTTTTCAGAAGTAATTGCATCAATGCTACTCTTTGAGACCCCAGCTCGAATTGCATAATCATTTGTATCAAAGTTCTCAGAGGGTCTTTCCGCTTCTGCAATAGAGACAGCAGTCTCATCATCATGTCCTAACCCGTTACCAACAGGATCTACAGTAAACGCTGTCTCTTGTGCATCCTTGGATTCAGTCGCAATTCCATCTGAATAGCGAGAAGGAAAAACTTTCTGCAGTGCCTGCATAGCACTAGTCTTGACATGCTCGGCTCCCATCCTTGCCATAGCTGCAGCAGCAGCTAACGGAGAACCCTGAACTACCTCCACTCTTTCCAAGTAACTCAAAACCATGTGATCATCATAATAATCCCCAAGTTTAAAATGCTTATCTTTAGTGTCTCTGAATCTAGGAAAGACAACCCCTGCCAACCAGGTTTCCAGTAGTTTGCAGAGCCCAGGGAGATCATGATTGTCATCACGATTTGAATTCTCCAAGACAAACTCCACAATAGCTGGATTCCTATATTGTGAATCCTCACTGTCTAACCCCAACCACATACGGCATTCGTCAACTTTGCCTATAAGCAGTGCACAGAGTCCCCTTTCCAGACCAAAGTCTACCTCCCAATTATTTCGTGGATCATATAACATCGCAGGAATCTCCATAGCCATTACCTTAGCCTGCTGAAGTTGCTGGAATTGCTTATCAGCATCCTGTAAAAGGTGGGGCTTCTTGCCTATAAAAGCTTGAGCCACAAGCGCAAGTGCAACTTCGTAAACTTCAAATGACTCTGCTGGAATATTACTCGGGGTAGCTACAAAAAGATCAACCTAGGACACAAGGACACAAATTAGAATGAGAAACCAAAGTTAAATCATGGTAAAGAAATAAGAGAAATATCTAGATTTTAAACCTGCTCAGCTGCTGTCATTCGTAAAAACGCCTCATTCATAAATTTTTCGCGTGTTAAACCCCCAACGACAGCTGATGCTCCACCTCCTCCAACAGACCACAAAATATTGCGTACACCACTAAAACCGTCTTGTCTTTTCCCTGCGTAATCATCACCAAGCGGTAAACCTAGAAGCTCCAAGACATAACGCGGAGTGATCTCTTCCAAAGTCTCATCAATTTGTGCACGTAAATCTGGTGCAAGGCTGCTTGCTCCTTCCTCCTGAACAAGACTCAAGAACAAAATATCAAATCAAGAGAGTTTACGCCCGCCCAATTCAGCCAACTATCGCGCAACACCAAGTACAGAAAATACCTGCAAAAGTTTCAGAGCTTCCTCAACGAACTCATAACCGGTAATAAAATCAGGTGGATCCAACGCCATTGCATCCCTCGAGATGTCCACAAATGCAAGCGCCATAACTAAAACAACGTCTTGCTTGAACGATTTAGGCAACCTCTCCTTGAGCAGAGCTTCTCCTACCCGAAGAACGACCTCAGTCTCACCAGCTTCTTGCAATACACAGAGAGCACCAGGGACCTTCATGTTTTATCCAGTAGATGATAAAAGTTGTTTACTTTATCCACTTTGCGAATCCAATGAAGAAACACTTTCCAGGTTCAAAATTACCTTTTCCCAAGGTACATCAGTGAAGACTGTAGCTTCCTCGTCATCAAGAAGACCTTCGTTGTACTCTCTTCTAGACCGAGGATTCGACAGAGTCTCACAAGCAGCTTGAAGAATCTGTCTCCTGCTGATTAATGCTTCGTCACTGAAACCGAATTGGGGCGGTTTCGAAACCCTAGTTTCGAATGCTCTTCTGATTCCATCAGTTAAGAAATGCGTCTCCGCACCCAAAACCTTTTACATTTGCCAAAATCGCACGAATCAGATTACTTGATAAATAACTGGAAAAGATTGGCAACGGACTGTGCAAAAACCTGGTAGAAATCGATGGGAATGGGAACGTGGCGTTCGGGACGATCTATAGATGGTGGCGGAGAGACGAGAGTGGCGGTGGCGGTGGCGACGGAGGAGGAGGAGGAGGAATCGGAAGTGAAATTGAAGTCGGAGAGAAGACGATCGGCCCATCTGCTAGCGGAACAGACAGTGGTGGTCGGATATGAGGTTTGGGTACGCCGGAACTTCGTCGCCGGTGGAAGTCGGCATTTCTGGAACGGGAAGAGGCTAATGCCAACGTGACCTAGAGCTTCCATTGGAGTACAAAACTTTCGATTATGCTTTCATTTTTCTTTTTGTTCATGTATTCCGAATAGAGTGGTTTAGGGTTTATGGTATTTTGATTTTGAGTGGTAAAATCTAGGGTGGGCACTTCGGTTTGTGGTTTGGTTTCGGTTCGGTTTTTTCGGTTTTTCGGTTTTATAAAAATTTAAACCATATAAAAATCATATATATTTCGGTTTGGTATGGTTCGGTTTTTAACGGTTTTTGGTTCAGTTCGGTTCGGTTCGGTTATAGTTTTTAGTTTGGTTCATAACTTTTGATAAGGCTAAGCAAAAATAAAATGAATGTATAAATAATATATTAAGCTAATAAGTAGGCATACTAATAAGTTCAAAAACAAAAAAAAATTCAAAGACTAGAATCCAAATCAAATTGTTCGTAAATCCAAATCACCAATAAAAATCAAAACTAAAAAAGACCTAGAAAATAGATGAAAATAAGAAAATTAAGATTCTTATCATCATCATTAGCCACGATTGTTCGTCTCCTCATATTGTTTATGAATTTCTGATCAACAAAATTAACAACAAATAAAGAAAAACAAAAAAAATATTAGATATATTATGAATCTTCAAGGAGTAAATGGTTTGTCACAAAATCAGAAATTACTGCCGTTTTGGTTAATGTGGCGTATCTGGAAAGCTAGAAATAATCTAATCTTTAATAGGAAAATTATAAAACCTCAACATGATATTGATTTGGCAATTGCGGACGTTGAAGAATGGATTTCGGCAACTACAAACAAAAAGAATGGTGATCTTAATCCAACAGTATATGTCCAAGATTTAAGAATTTCAACATGGATTCGACCGACTGTGGGAACACTTAAATGCAATTACGATGCAGCTTATGACTCGAATTCAAGAAGAGTTGTTGGAGGATGGATAGTACGGGATCATTTGGGTCTGCCAAAACATTGGGGTAGTACGTTACTAGGATCTGCTATTTCTAGTTTGGAAGCTGAAGGTAAAGCGTTGTTGTCAGCTATGCAAAATGTATGGTGCAGAGGTATCACTAATGTTCATTTTGAAGGAGATTGCCAAGTACTAGTCAATATTTTGCTTGGATTAAAAGACGACATTACAATATCAAATCTAATCGACGATATCAATTTCTGGAAAATGAAATTTGTTTCAATAGATTTTAGTCATGTAAAACGTACCTCGAATGAATCTGCACATGTTTTAGCTCGAAAAGGTCCTTATAATAACATGTATTTTTCTGGATGTGTTTATCCACCATCATGGATAACTAAAACTTTGTATTGTGACTTTATTATGTCATCTTAATAAAGAATTTGATTTGTCGAAAAAAAAAAAAAAAAAA
>PKML01036848.1:56370-75481 GCA_002933935.1 Eutrema yunnanense
TCTGCATTCATTGATTTCCTGAGAAAAACCCTGGGCCTATATTTTCCTGATTTAATTACAACTCGTTTACTGCTTTCTGTTTTCTGCTTAACCTGAATTGCTTAGCTTAGCTTGATTTTACAATTCATTGTGTGATTTCTGTGAGTCCTTGTGTTCGACCCCTACACTTACTACAACAACTGCTTTAGTATCTTAGGGTATTAAATTGAGCATATCAGTAGTATACCTTGTCATCCACATTCAAGAGAACTACATTTTGATTTTTGAAATCCATTCTAGCATCGGTAGTAAGTAGGAATGGGGTTCCAAGGAGGAGTGGGAGCTTGTTGGCCTTCTTCATCTCCATGACAACAAAGTCCGTTGGGACTATGCAATCCCCAACCTTAAGCGGATAATCTTCAAGGAGACCGAGTGGTTTCCGTGAGGAGGCATCTCCAAAAGTGATAGGTGATGGGTGATATGTGAGGTTTCTTATCCCTAGACTCTTAAGCATCTCACGGGACATGACGTTTACACTTGAACCGGAGTCACACAAAGCATCCTCAACTTCCAAATCACCAAGAGAGCAAGTGATGAAGAACTTACCAGGATTCCCAAGCCTGGGGAGAGACTTAGGCTCAATCCTTGTCTTCCTTGGCGAATCAACCAAATTGACAATACCCTTGTCATCAACCATGGTCACGTCCTCATCCTTCTCAAGGGTCACTCCCCCACCTTGTTCCTCAATGTCCACATTGAGCTTCAAGGGATCGTGTCTAGGGGGAAGGTGTTCAACATGTGAACCATGAAGTATAAGCTCAATTTCCCTAATGGCGGTTTCATGATCATCAATGGGACGTGATTCCTTTGAGAAGATGGCATTACAATACTCCTTTGAGGTTTGTATTGCTTTCCCGTTTGAAGAATTTTGTTGCATTTTGTCTCCATTGGCTCTCTTGGTCTCCATTTGTTGCACTTTTGAACTCAATGCCTCAAGTTTCTTATGGAGATCATTGTATGAGCAAGCTACTTTGGTATTTATTTCCTCCATCTTCTTGCTCATATCCAATGCTCCACTAGCTTGTCCTTGTAGAATTTGTTGAAGCATGTTCTTCATATAAAGGTCTTGAGTCATGGAGTTGTTTCCTTGAGTTTGTGGGACAAATCTTTGTTGAAAACTACCTTGGTTCCCTTGAAAGTTGTTTTTGGGAGCATAGCTTTGTTGGTGATTAATGGAGGCTTGACTTTGGTTGCCATAGTTGTTGCTGAAACTTCTTTGATAGCCACCATTATTCCCAACATAGTGCACTTCTTCTTGGTTTCTAAAATCCACCATTTGTTCTTGGAATCCTTGGTTTGCCTCACCATTTCCAACAAATTGAACCGCCTTTTGAGATGTAGTAGGAAGCTTATCCAACTTGTCACTTAGAGCTTTCATCTCTTTGGTTCGTCGTTGCTCTTCAAAATCGCTTGTGGTTCTTGTGGACCGATCGAACTCATCACCATATGTTCCATCACTCAAAGCAAGGTTCTCAACTAACTCCATTGCTTCATTCACATACTTGGCTAAAAAGTTTCCATTGGAAGCGGTATCAAGCAACATACGTATCTTGGGCAATGCTCCGCGGTATAGAGTGCTTAAGAGGGAAGCATCCGTGAATCCATGGTGAGAGCATTGCATTGTATAGGCCCTAAACCGCTCCCACGCATCATTGAAGCTCTCATTAGGACGTTGAGAGAAGCTTGATATTTCATTCCTTAGCTTAGCCGTCCTAGAGTGGGAGAAGAACTTGGCAAGGAATGCGGTTTTGCATTGATTCCAAGAAGTGATGGAACCTTGGGGTAGGTTCTTTTCCCATTGCCTTGCTTTGTCTCCAAGAGAGAACGGGAACAACCTTAGCTTGAAGCTATCCTCGGAGACTCCATTCATCTTTGTCAAACCACAAATCCGGTCGAAGTGATCCAAGTGATCAAGTGGATCCTCCACCGCCAATCCATGGAACTTGTTGCTTTGTACCATGTTGATGAAGCTAGCTTTGACCTCAAAGTCATTGGACTCAACCGGTGGCGCTTGAATCCCTTGGCGGTTGACATGAGCATTGGTCGCATCACCCGCTCCAACTATGTTATGACCATTACAGGCGGGTGGGTGGTGGTTTCCATTACCACCATTTGCTCCTTGATTTGGGGTATATGCAACATGGTCATTACCACCATCGGGGTTCACTTGCACGTTTTCCATACCAAGCCTAGCAATGTGCACAACCCGTTCTTTATCTCTTCTTGCTCTAAGACCACGGTGTAGAAGGTTGATGTCGTCTCTTGGCTCAACAAGATTGTTGTTGCCATTAGAACGCAAGTTCATGCACCTACAAGAGAGAGCTATAAAGAGATTAGTAAACAAAAGAAAAAGAAAGGCTTAATCTCAAAAAGAAGTAAAATCCTAATGTCGAAAGCTAAACCCAATTGGCAACGGCGCCAAATTGATACAAGGATTTTGCCGTGTGTATCAATTACTCAAAATGCCTATGTAGCATATGAGGTATCGAATCCAAGGGTTAAGTTTCAATCACTAGGAATACATAAATCTTCTTAAGTTAAGCAAATAAAGGTGGTTTTAGTTTTCTAGCAACTTAAATGATTCAAATTCAAACAAGAACAAGTAAGCAAAGACTAAAAACGTGATTAACAATAAGATAAATGCAAGCTCTTGGATGAGGTTATTGATTTTGGATCCTTCTATGATCCATCTAGATGTCATTTCACACAAACAAGCTATTCCCTTAGCATAGAACACTTAAGCAAAATTAAGCCACTCTCATGGTCTTAATCACTTTGTTAATCATACAAATCAAGAACAAACCATCGTTTTTGATAGAATGATTAACAAGCAATAAACATAGGTTCCTATGGCCCTAATGCTCCTTAGACAACTACTCTCATAGGCTAAGAAAGCAAAATCCCTTATTTGGTTCTTTGGAGAATTTCATAGAACACCTTGTGTGCATAAAATTCCCTAAGATCTAGATTAACTATATCTAGCCTAATCTAGCATCGTGAAGACCAAATAATAGAGGGAATATGTAAACTAAGTCCCAGACATCAAGATCTACCACAAAATTCACCTAATCTACCTCATCCATGAGCCTTAAGAAGAACTACTCACTAATCATGAAGAACACACTAAATCTTGTAAAAGAGCTTATGTTAATCATGATTAAGGAATAGAAATGTGAAAGATTAGATAAATATGAAAAGATATAACCTTAAACTTGCATAAATCAAAAGAATCCAAGGGAAAAATCTCAAGAACCCTAAAAAGACAAGGTCTTGTTCTAGAGGGAGAAGAGAGAGAAAAAAATGGAAAAAGGGATAAAAAGTGAGATAGATCTAAATATCAGATCTCTAAAATATAAAAAGGTGTTTTCTGAGTTGGGTCGGACCCGGGTCAACCCGGGACAAACCGGTTATTGACCCGACCGAAACTTGGATACGTCTTCAGTGAATCGGTCATAACTCCTGAACCTGAAATCCGAATGACCTGAATCCAACTTCTGTAGACAGATAACTCGTCCCTCTACAACTCTTATGAATACCGTTTGAGTTGATTCATATCGGAAAACCTCCGTTTTGCCGCTTCTTTGGACGGTATCATATTCTCTCGGCCAGACGGACATACCTTTAGTAAATCCGCCGTATCTCCCTATCCAAACGTCCAAATAACCCGATTCAAACTCCTGTGTAAAGCTTATTCACTCCTCTACAACCTCTATGAAGGCAGTTGAAGCTGAATCGATTTTAAAGGTCCCCGTCTAGCCACATTGTTGAGACACTTTGGACGAGCTCAGCTTGTTCGGGTGAGAGATGTCCAACACCGAGGTCACACATCGGTGTTGGACCTCGGTGCTAAGGTTTTTTTGCTCCTGGTCACTTCAGAGAGGCAATACCGAGGTGTTACACCGATGTGTGACATCGGTGTATTCCCCTGAGGCTTCAATATCGATGTCACACATCGGTGTTGAATAAACTGCCTCGGCCAGACGGACATGTATTCAGTAAAACAGCCATATCTTCCAAACTACAAGTCCAAATACCCTGATTCTAATTCCAGTGGCTAGCTAACTCACTGCCTCGGCTTTCATCAAGGTCATCCAAGCCTATTCATATCGGAGGGCCTCAGTCAAGCCACATCTTTCCGGTGTATCGGATGGACCATGCATTCTACTTTGGTCCAACTCTCCAAATATGCCCAAATTACCTCCAATCACCTAGAAAGTACTCCAAAACATGCAAGAACTAACTAGACCTAATGCAATATGTCATAATCTCTAAATGAGACCTAAATACAAGACAAAACCATGATTATGCATGTAAATGACACAAAACTCTAAGTGAGATGCATGCTAAAATATGCAATATATGAGTATATCATCATGCGCGATCCACATTACAGCTACGGACCGACGCAGCGTCTTCAAGCACGTCGCTGTGAACCACGCCAATCAACGAGTTGGTATTTCTCGTAGAATCTTTGTAGCAATAATGTATTTTGCCTTTGTATTTTGTTTGTAGGGGTTTTCTACTGTAGTAAATCATGCATCATAGGAGAGTTGAAGAGATTGGCTCAAGATTTCTCTAGGAAAACTTTGGCCAAGTTTGAATTGCGCAAAAAAAACTTTTATTTTCAAGTTCATAAATCATTAATATTTTTTTAATACAATATATTGCATAAAACTTACGTAGCTCTGGTTTTATACACTCGGCCGGCTGTAACTACATTATTGGATATTTGGTGTTTTAATTGAATTTATATGGTTTTATATGCTAGTTTTAAAACCATATAAATCCTTTTAAAACCATATAAAACCATATAAATCCTTTTAATCCTTGAAATTCAAAAGTAGAGACTAGAACTTGGAACTTTTATATAATGTTAATAGAAGAAAGAAGAGGTCTTAGGCTAATGGCACGCGCCCTAATGGCCCGCCCCCGCGGCAGAAACACACCTCAATATGAATAGCTTGATCCAATTCATGTACGAGTGATGAAGCATTGGTACATGTATCTAACTATTGTTAGATAATTATAGTTATTGGAATACTAGAATTGAAACAAATATGTTGAAGAGCCATTCGAGGTAATATTGGCTAACCAAAACTGAACTGAACCTCCTATTTCGGGTTTTTCGAGTTGGGTTTTAATGCCCATGGCTAATATAAACTCATATAAAACCTTTTAAGGTCTTTTAAAACCATATAAATCATTTTAGTACAATCCTTTTAAAGTCTAATGAATCGTTTAAAACATTTTACCAATATGGTTTACAAATCAAATGTTAGCTTTCATATTATAGTTGGTTATCTACTTAGTTGTCTATTGGATATTGGTAAATACTCGGCCGAATCTACATTATTTGGATATGGGGTGTTTTCATTGAATTTATATGGTTTTCTATGCTAGTTTTAAAACTATATAAAACCATATAAATCATTTTAAACCTCTGGTGCCCGTCGTGACAAAACCCTATTATTTTACTTACAGTCTAGTTTAAAATAAAAATAAAAAGGGTTCGAACTGGACATAAAGATTAAGCCCATTTACCTTTCGCAACCAAATATTGTGCTTGCGTCAAATTGGCCCACCCCACGGCAAACACTTTTATTTTTTGGACAGCAACAGACCGGCCCGCTAGAACCGCGATCAACGTTACATCAACGAACCGACGCAGTGTCTTCAAACACGTCGCTGTGAATCACGCCAATCAACGAGTTGATACGTGATCATTACAACAATCCCTTAAACTATATATATATATAGGAGATTTTTCGTAGAATCTCTGTAGCAGTCATGTATTTTTCCTTTGTATTTTGTTTGTAGGGGTTTTCTAGTGTGGTAAATCATGCATCATAGGAGAGTTAAACAGATTGGCTCAAGATTTCTCTAGGAAAATACGACCAAGTTTGAATTCCACAAGGAAAGCTTTTAATTTCAAATTCATCAATCATTAATATTTTTTTTAACACAATATATATTGCATAAAACTTACATAGCTCTGGTTGTATAATTGTAGCTCTGATTTATACACTCGGCATAAACTACATTATTGGATATTGGATGTTTTAATTAAATTTATATGGTTTTATATGTTAGTTTTAAAACTATATAAATCCTTTTAAAACCATATAAATCTTTTTAAAACCATATAAAACCATATGAATTCTCTTAAAACCAAATGAATTCTCTTAAAACCATATAAAACCATATGAATTCTCGAAAAACTTGTAAGCTTTCGAAACTTCTCAGCTAATTTTTTCCATAGAAACGAAATAGAGAGATAATAAAGTGAATGAAGAAGACGAGTTCCCAATCTAGGAGGCCGACTTTATCTTCATAGAGCGAGAAAGATACAATTGCAGATGATAAGAAGAGAAGGAGGAGAAAAACCCTAACCGCCATGGCTATGGCGATTGCTAGCCAATTTCCTCTGCAAATGGTACCAGCAAATCAATTCAATTCCGCCGCTGAACTCTCCGGGATCTCCGAATCCTTTGACGGCGCCTTCATCTGCTCAACAACCTCTTGCGATAGCATCTCCGGCACTCTTTACGGCATCGCATCCACTCCGTCGATGCCATCCCCGCCCTTTTTCATCCTCCTCGTCTCCACGCAGTCGTACATCGATTAGAAGACGACTAAGATCGAAATCCCCAAATTCTACAATTTTTTTGTTGAAGGGTAAACTTGTCCGCTTACATTTATTAAGTTCTATTTTTGAAAATGGAAAACGATTGATGGTATCTTTGAAGAGTTGTACTCTAAAAGTAGTACTTCTGAAATTCTCCCTATTTGTTTTTGTTAGGAAAAACGTTATTACGAAACTGCCATTACTAAATTATTTCCACGTAAGCAAACATTTGACTTATTTACAAAAATACCACTGCGTTTTTTAGAATAAGTCTGCAGACCTTTGTCGCAGACTTAATAAATATGCGCAAATCTACAGACTTAGGCTTCGAATGGTGACAACGGTTTGAGCGGTGCGGGACAAGCGGTTTAGGAGGTGCGGTGCAGTTTTAGTGCGGTGCGGTTGGAAGAAACGCATCATGCGGAATAAGTGCGGTTACTGCGGAACAGGCGGTGCGGGAAACTATTTGAATGGTGAATAAGTGCGGTGCGGGAATAATAATTATTAAACTTTGATTATTTATTTTTTAACATTTCAATAAACCAATTTTTTTTGTCCAGATAATAATGTATAAGTTCATAAAATTTATTCATAGAATTTTTTTCATAATTTTTTTTCGAATTTTGAAAAAGAAAAGAAAATGGACCGCACCTAAAATACACCTAATTACCCTTCTTTTTTCTTATGTGTGGTCCAAGTAAAAAAACAAATGGTTTAGGCCCGCACTTGTTCTTTTTTAAAAAAAAAACCTTTTTCTTTTTATTATAACCATAAAACTAAAATGGNTTTGGCCCGCCCACTTTCCCACACCTACCGCGTCTCCCATTCAGAACCTTATTATGCAGACTTAATAAATCTGCGCAGATCTGCAGACTTATTATGCATACTTAATAAATCTGCGTAGATCTGCAGACTTATTATGCAGACTTATTTTTTAATGTTGCAGACTTATTAAGTCTGCGTAAATCTGCAGACTTATTATGCGTGTTGCAGACTTTTTGACGCAGACTTAATGTGCTTTGTTGCAGACTTATTAAGTCTGTGCAGACTTATTTTTGATTGCAGACTTATTACGCAGATTTATTCCTTTTGTCGCAAACTTAAGTTCAATTTGCAGACTTATATAAAATATGCAGCTGTTTGTTGCAGACTTTTGAAAAATCTGCGACAAAAAGACTAAGTATGCGACACTAAAATGTCTTACTGAAATAACATCGATTGTCGCATATTTATTTACAATGTCGCATATTTGATGTTCAACGTCGCATACTTATTTATAAATTGCTTACGTGCCATTAAAAACTGCAGACTTATTTTGACCGTGTTGCAGACAAGTTTTCTAACTAGAATAACACTTTGTTTGTCGCAGACTTGTTTTACAGACTTATTGAATGTGTTGCCTACTTACCTAATTTGTTTGTCTTAGACTTTCGTTGCAGACTTATTGAATGTATTGCAGACTTATTTCGAACTTCGAGGAGTAAGTTGATTTTCCTAATAAGGCCAGTAAAAAGTATTAAATTTACAAAATATGCCTCTGCATCATTAGGGTTATGTGCGGCCGCCGTCAACCTTTTCTGCAACCCATAAATTTCTTCATCACCGCCGTTCTCCATCGTCGTCGCCGATCCCGTTCTCCGTGGCGATCATGTTGCAAATTATATTGTTGTTTTTCCTTTGTCATTTGTCGCAGACTTATTTGTTTTGTTGCATTTTTGTTTTCCTTTGTCACATACTTATTATGTGTGTTGCAGTTTTGTTTTCCTTTGTCGTACACTTATACATTTTGTTTTCTCTTTGTCATTTGTCGCAGACTTATTTGTTTGTCACAGACTTATTTGTTCTCCACTACTTAACAATTTCAGAGCTTGTCTATTCATCTATCCCCGGCGCAGCAAGACCTTCTATTTCTATTTACAGGGATTGTTTTTTTTTCTCCGAGCTGTGTGAATTTATAGATGAGATTTGATCAAATTTATCAAATTAAGGGAATTGGAGTCATGTCTTGGAAAGAGACTTAAGTTGATCAAAAATACACTTGGAACTAACGAAATGTGATTTTATTTCAATGTTTAAAAGTGTAACTTAATGAAAACCGGAACAGAAATTAAAACCGAGCTTAGAGGACGACTAAGGCTAGAGTTTTAAACATCTAAAAACAAGTCTGCAACAAATGAAACAAGTCTGCAACAAAAGAAACAAGTCTGCGACAAATGAAACATGTATGCAACAAATAAAAGAAGTCTGCAAAAAGTGAAACAAGTTTGCAACAAATGAAACAAGTCTGCAACAAATGAAACAAGTATGCGATAAACAAATCTGCAATAATAACAACAAAGTCTGCGACAAATGAAACAAGTCTACGATAAATGAAACAAGTCTGCGACAAATGAAACAAGTCTGCAACAATAACAACAAAGAAAACAAGCCAGCAATAAAGGAAATAAGTCTGCGACATACACAATAAGTCTGCGACAAATGAAACATGTCTGCAACAAATAAAACAAGTCTGCAACAAATGAAATAAGTCTGCAACAAATGAAACAAGTCTGTGATAAACAAATCTGCAACAATAACAACAAAGTCTGCAACAAATAACGCAAGTCTGCGATAAATGAAACAAGTTTGCAACAAGTCTACGAGAAATGAAACAAGTCTGCGAGAAATGAAACAAGTCTGCAACAATAACAACAAAGGGAACAAGTCAGCAACAAAGGAAACAAGTCAGCAACAAAGAAAACAAGTCAACAGCAAAGGAAATAAGTCTGCGACATACACAATACGTCTGCAACAAATGAAACATCTGCAACAAATGAAACAAGTCAGCAACAAGTCTGCGACAAATGAAACAATTCTGCAACAATAACAACAAAGGAAACAAGTCATAAATAAAGGAAATAAGTCTGCGATATACACAATAAGTTTGCGACATACACAATAAGTCTACGACTTATTTGTTTGTCGCTCATTTATTTACTTGTCGCAAACTTATTTTTCTCGTGACATGTTCATGTTCGTCTGCAGAAACCAAATCTGAGTTTTACAAGATGAATCTGCTCAGAAATTGAAATGCTAAAAACCTGTGGTTAAAGTCACGGTTCAACATCCAAGCGAGAACACAACCTAGATCGAAAGGTTAAAGGCTTGCGGTTACCTCTCTTGGTGGAATCAATCCACGCGGAGGCTAGGGTTTGACGCGGCGGCGGTTTCTGGCAGCTAGAGCGCACTACAAGAAAACAACGTTTTAACGACTACATCTGGCGACTACAAAATTAGTCGCTACGAATTGTGACTAATTAGCCACTATTTTTTGACTATTTGGCGACTAGTAAGGTTTAATCGTAATGTAGTCGCTGTTTTACGACCAAACAGAATAGTCGCTATAGTAGTCGCTATTTTACGACTATTGTACGACTATTTTAAGCTCAGTCGCCAAATTACGACTACGGTTACGACTAATTTTCCGACGGGACTTAGTAGTTGCAAAATAGTCGCCAAAATAGCAATTAATATGCGACTATTTCGGCGGGTCGCATAGCAGTCGGTAAACAGTCGCACAAAACCGGTGAAAAACACGTGTTATTTGTTGTTTGGGTTGGTGTACCGGTTTTATGCGACTACAATATGTAGTCGCCTTTCAGACGCCGTTTAGTCGGCAAAACCGTCTATATAAGCAAAATTTACCCCATTTCTTCTCCTCATTCGATCTTAAACACAAAATCAAACATATTTCTTCTCCTCATTCGATTTTAAACACAAAATCAAACATATTTCTTCTCCTTATTCGATTTATTAGTTATAAAATGTCGAGAAATTACAATTATAGTAATTTCCGGGAGTGGATGTATACTAGGTTCGATGAAGAGACGGGAAATTTCTCGGAACAGTTCAGAACGGGGGTGGAGCAATTCATGACATTTGCAAATAGCCAGCCTCTAACACAGAGTAATGGCGGTAAGTTTTTCTGTCCTTGTAGTGTTTGCAAGAACGAGAAATTTATCCCGGGGACAAGAATTTGGACTCATCTTTATAGCAAAAGATTTATTCCAGATTTTTATGTTTAGTATAAGCATGGGGAATAATTCAATATGGCGGATTTAGGATCGAGTTATGTTGATACGACGTATATAGGTGGGAGTGAAGAAATTGGTAATGTAGTAGAAGATAGATATGTGGATATGGTGAATGATGCATTTCGTGATAACATGAGTTTTGATAACTATCATTAAGGTGGTACTAGTTATCAGAATCTAGAAGAACCGATATGTAACCATTCAAAGAAATTCTACGACTTGTTAGAAGGTGCAAATAATCCACTATACAATGGTTGTCGTGAAGATCACTCGCAATTATCCTTAGCTGCTCGAGTCATGCAAAATAAGGCAGAATATAATATGAGTGAAAAGTTAGTGGATTCGGTTTGCGGAATCTTGACAACTATTTACCAAAAGGAAACAAGTCAACTGGTTCACATTACGAGACAAAAAAATTGATGCGCAATTTAGGTCTCCCATATCATATAATTGATGTTTGTATTAAAAATTGTATGATCTTCTGGAAAAAAGACGAGAAGGAAGATAAATGTCTGTTTTGTGGAAAACAAAGATGGAAGACTAAGAACGACCGGCGTAGAACCAACGTACCATACAATCGTATGTGGTATCTACCTATTCCTGACAAATTAAAAGAATATGTATCAAAGCGAGAAGACTGCAATGGCAATGAGATGACATGCTGAGCACCAACCAAAGGAGGGAGAAATGGGTCATCCTTCTGATGCGGCGGAGTGGAGATATTTTCAAGATCAACAACCCCGGATTGACGAAGAACCCCATAACGTTTATCTTGGATTATGTACGGATGGGTTCAATCCATTTGGCATGTCTCGTAATCATTCATGTGGCATGTGATCTTGACGCCATATAATTTACCCCCAAGTATGTGCATGAATACATAGTATTTTTTTATTACAATTCTGAATTCTGGGCCAAATCATCCGCGAGCTGGTCTCGATATCTTCCTCCGACCTCTTATTGAGGAGTTAAAAGAGTTGTGGTCTAATGGCGTCGATGCATACGATGTGTCCTTGAATCAAAATTTTAATCTAAAAACAGTGCTGATGTGGACGATAAGCGACTTTCCGGCGTATAGCATGTTATCCGGATGGACAACCCATGGTAAATTATCTTGTCTAGTTTGTATGGAAGATACAAAGTATTTTTATCTACCTAATGGAAGGAAGACGTGTTGGTTTGACTGTCACCGAAGATTTCTTCCTCTTGGTCATCCACTGAGGAGGAATAAAAAAGACTTCCTAAAGGGAAAAGACGCTTCGAGAGAGTATCCACCTCCGTCTTTGACAGGTGAGCAAGTTTATTTCGAGCGGTTGGCTGGTGTAAATCCATCGAAAACAAAGGATGTTGGTGGAAACGGTCATGAAAAGAAGAATCCGGGCTATGGGAAACACCATAACTGGCACAAGAAAAGCATATTTTGGGAGCTGCCGTACTGGAGGGACCTCAACCTCCGTCATTGTCTTGATGTGATGCATATAGAGAAGATTTTTTTTGACAATATCATGAATACTCTTATGAGTGTGAAGGGTAAATTGAAAGACACAATCATGTCAAGATTGGATGTATAACGATTTTGTTCTCGGCCACACTTACATATTGATAGTGAGGGTAAAGCTCCTTTCCCATCCTTCACATTGACAGAAGAAGCCAGAAAAAGTTTACTGGAATGTGTGAAACATGCAGTTAAGTTCCCAGATGGTTATTCGTCATACTTAGCTAGTTGTGTTGATATGGACAACCAAAAGTTTTCAGGCATGAAGAGTCATGACTGCCATGTTTTTATGGAGCGGTTACTTCCATTTATCTTTGCAGATCTCCTAGACCGGAATGTCCACCTTGCGTTATCAGGTACTAATTACGACTATTTCTTTAAATATGATTATAGTATTGTATATAGTAACCTCATGAAATTTTCACGTATATTGTAGGGGTTGGAGCATTTTTCCGAGACTTATGTTCGAGAACTTTGCATGAAAGTCGCATTCAAATTTTGAAACAGAACATAGTTTTATTCCTATGCAATTTGGAAAAGATATTTCCACCTTCATTTTTCGATTTGATGGAGCACCTGCATATACATCTCCCATACGAAGTTGAATTAGGAGGCCATGTCCAGTATAGGTGGATGTATCCTTTTGAAAGGTTTTTCAAAAAGTTGAAAGGGAAAGCAAAGAACAAAAGATATGTGACAGGATCGATTGTTGAATCATATATCAATCACATCATGTCCACTTTGGCATTTAATTTTTATAGACGTGCTATGTATTTTAATGTGAATTACTTTTTCACTCATTTGGTCAGGTTAACAAGATTCGATGAAGGTGAAGTCCCCATATATCATGTCCCTGGAGCACCTTCTATATTTACTCAAGCAGGCCGTCCAAGTGGAGAAATGCATGAAATATGGCTCTCAGAGAGAGACTATCAATGTGCACATGCATATGTTTTACGAAATTGTGACTATTTTCAGCCAATTGAGAGGTATATAAGTAGGCATCTCTCTAAGATTACGTTTTACTATATATAATCCTTGTTTAATTTCTCATATCTGTGTTGGTCTTGTGTAGAATGTTCGAGGAATTTATTTCTGCAAAATATCCAGGACTTTCTGAAAAAGAACTCTCTACGAAAAGAGCTGACGAATATCATTTATGGGTGAAAGAATATGTATGTCTAAAAAACATTCATAACTATGCATATATTTATACTTATATATATTTACGCTATTTTTATACATATGCAGGTTTCTTACTGGAACGCCACGAATCTATTTCCTACTTGAGTTCAGGAGATAGTGCATGAACCTTTGAACAAGGTCAAAACCTGGCCAATGTATTTTACAAGAGGCTATTTGTTTCATACGCAAAATCACGGCGCTGGAAGAAAGACATGTAACTATGGGGTATGTGTTAAAGGTCAAAATTACACTGATGCATCTGATGAAGCGGATTTCTACGGGACCTTAAATGATATCATAGAACTCGAGTACGAGGGGATGGTCAATTTGAGAATCACACTTTTTAAGTGTAATTGGTATGACCCTGTTATCGGTAGAGGCACTCGGAGGAGCAATGGTGGTGTTGTAGACGTTCTTTCATCGAGAAAATACAATAAATACGAACCATTTATTCTAGGTACTTACTTATATATATATATATATATACTGATGTATAACTTATTTATACATTTTTATATTGCAAACAGCCTCACAAGCAGATCAAGTTTGTTATATTCCGTACCCATACACAAAGAAACCGAAGAAGTTGTGGCTCAATATTCTAAAAGTGAATCCGAGGGGAAACATTTCAGGGGAATATGAAAAAAAAGAACCGACTCTTTTGCAAACAGAAAATGATGATCCTGTATTGATGACTACAATTGAAGATCTCGTACTTGACAATTTCGTACAAGAAGACCAAATAAACCTCGATTACGATGTCGGAGATACATAACCAGAAGATGAATTTCAGTGTAATTTGTCGTCTTCTGATGAAGAATCAGATGACGAAGAACCCTACTAAGTAACTATGTTACTTATGTCTCAATTTCGGTGTAATTTGTCTTTTATATTATTTATCTGTTTGAGTCAAAAAGAAAGAAAAAAACCATCCTCAACCGGACTTGGTCCCGGGTTCGAGTGAACAAGTGTGCGATCTTTAACACTAGGCCATAGTCTTTAATCGATATTTATCACACACACACATTTATAACTCGACCTGATGTATTCAGGATAAAAAAAACAAAAACTGTCTTCACCCGGGTTTGGGTGAACATGTGTTCGATCTTTACCGCTAGGCCTTAGTCTTTAATCGGTATTTATCACACACACACATTTATAACTCGACCAGATGTATTCAGGGAAAAAAAAACAAAATATGTTCTTAACAGGACTCGAACCCGGGTGAAGAGGAACATGTGTGCGTCTTTACCATTAGGCCATAGTCTTTAATCGGTTTATAACACACAGACAAATTATTAAGTTGACCTGCTTTATTCAGATTAAACAAAAAAACCTACGAAATCCCTAAATCCCTAAGTCATTCTTCTCCTTCGCGAAATCTCTAAATCCCTAAGTTTTTCTTCTCCTTCGCGAAACCCTAAGTTCTTCTTCTCCTTCGCGAAACCCTTCGATTTCATCTTCTTCTCCTCTCGAATCTCTTCTTCTCCTTCGATTTCATCTTCTTTTCATTCGTTTTCTTCTTTTTCTCCTTCGATTTAATCTTATTCTCCTCTCGAATCTCTTCTACTTCTTTTCCGGCCAATCTCTCAAGATGCCAGAAGCTAAGAAGGGTAAGAATCATAAGAGAAAATCTTTCTCAGAGACGCGGAGGTTCCAATCCCTCTCCGACAATGTCGCGAACACCGAGATCTCTTCCGCTGCAGTCGACATCACGCTGGCGGCCCAAGTTCCTCCGACTCAGGCGACACCACCTCAAGTCGCTGTCAACAATTAACTGTCAACGTCAGCACCAAATTTCCGGAGCTTTCCACCACCACAACAACTTTTCAACAGTGAAGAACGCCGTGCGCCTGAATCGGATCCACTGGAGGCTCCACCGTCACCACATAAGAACTCTCAGGCTAAGAGTCATCCATCTTCTCACGGACACAGTTTCGAAGACGAATCTCCAGTGTTGCCGGATCTCCAGGAAGACACGCTAAGGGCTCTCAATGCACTGCTTAGGGTGCCAGACCGGGATAAGTTTACAACTGTCCTCTCTCCCACACCGACACCGAACACGAGCTGGTATGACCCTGCCATCTTCTCCATCTTTTTATCGCATTTGAACATACCCTGTTTAGGATAGAGTGTAGTTTAGAATGTGTTTTGTGTTTGAATGTGATTGTGTGTTGAATATTGTCTGTGTGTAGAATGTGTTTATGGATTTGATTAGAATGTGTTTACTGGATTTGATTAGAATTGTGTTTGTGTTTGATTAGAATTGTGTTTGTGTCTGAATGATTTTGTGTCTGAATCGTGTTTGTGTTTGATTAGAATTGTGTTTGTGTCTGAATTGTGTTTGTGTCTGAATGTATTTGTGTCTGAGTCTTAGCGTAGACACAGTTTGATGTGTTTAGAAATGTGTTAATCTAGCTTAGTTTAGAATGTGTTTGAATGTGTTTCATGTCTGGTTTCATGTGTCTATTAGTGTTAGTTCTCTGAAGTCTTAGGTTAGTTAAACGTTTTAGGTCTTAGGTCTTCTGGTTTATGTTTAGGTCTCTGAAGTCGTAGGTTAGTTAAACGTTTTATGTTTATGTGTGTAGAATTGTGTCTGTGTTTGAATGTGTTTGTGTATGTATTGTGTATGTCTTTGATTCGAATTGTCTATGTGTTTGAATGTGTTTAATGGATTTTATTAGAACGTGTCTGCTTAGATTAGAATTGTGTCTGGTTTCATGTGTTTGATTAGAATTGTTTCATGTCTGGTTTCATGTGTCTATTAGTGTTAGTTCTCTGAAATCTTAGGTTAGTTAAACGTTTTAGGTCTTAGGTCTTCTGGTTTATGTTTAGGTCTCTGAAGTCTTAGGTTAGTTAAACGTTTTATGTTTCTGTGTTTGTGTTTAGAATTGTGTATGTGTTTGAATGTGTTTGTGTATGTATTGTGTCGGTCTTTGATTCGAATTGTCTATTTGTTTGAATGTGTTTGATGGATTTGATTAGAACGTGTCTGCTTATATTAGAATTGTGTCTGGTTTCATGTGTTTGATTATAATTGTTTCATGTCTGGTTTCATGTGTCTATTAGTGTTAGGTCTCTGATGTCTTAGGTTAATTAAATGTTTTATGTCTTAGGTCTTAGGTCTTCTGGTTTCATGTGTTTTGAAGTCATAAGTTAATTAAATGTTTGCTTTATTTCATGTGTGTTTTTACAGGTTTCCTCGCGACATGAATTCGAAACTGGTTAGGAAAATCACTAAAGTGTTTACAAACAAATTCGATGGTCCCTACTATAGCTGGACATGTGTGCCTCGGGAGAGACAAGAACGATACTTCCTCGAGTTCGCGGTACAGTTTTCTTTTCTATAGCAGTGTGATGTTTCTGTCATATAGGTTTGCTTCTGATGTTTTCACTAACATTCTATTGTCTTTGTATTGTAGAATTCCCACACCTGGGATCCCTTGATAACATGGACAGTTAAAGAGTATTTTGATGAAATCTGTCAACGCCAGATGAAGGACATGGTTAGCAGTGCGAGGACTAGTCGAGAGCGACCTAATTGGATATGTGACACGCTCTGGAATACGATGACTCTGTACCGGGACACTGAAGAAGCAAAACTGAGGGGTCTCACCTATTCCAATGCTCGTCTGTCTGACCGTCAAGGTCTCGGTCCTCACATCCACTTGTCAGGGCCGAAGTCATATCAACAAATTCAACATGTAATGGTAAGTAACTTTTACTTTTTCTTACACCTTAACAACTTAAAAATATTTCATAATCGTTGTTTATTTTGTAACATTGCAGGAAGCGGAATTGTGACGACCAGTTAGTCTTGGTGAGGTTTTCATCAAGATACATACAAAACCAGATGGTACCTATGTCGATAGGAAGGCGGAGAAAATCGCTCAAAGATATAAGGAGAAGCTACAACAGAAGTTGTCTGAGCTCGTGACAGAGGCTTAAGATGTTTCAGACGGTGCTTCTCGACCTCGAGAGCTAACAACAGATGACTATACGAGCATCTTTCTTGAGGTAAGTAACATTTTCAGTCCACATTGATATTGTCTTGGATTTTGTCTACTTTAATTACGTTTTTCTCTTACTTTTTCATAGTCCACTGAGTTGGATTCACGAGGAACTCCTTATGGAGTTGGAAGCCTGAAGGAGACTCTTATTGAGACGACCGCACCGCAATAAATAAAAAAAAACTTTTTGCAATAAAATAATTAACAACAATAATAATACAATTATTCTTACACCGATACACACGGTTACAACAACAACAACTACAACAACTGCTATCGATCGATACTCCCATAGCGTCGATCGATACCCCAACAGCGGAACAACTCCCGGGTCCTAATCATCCCCTCTTCACCAGCCTCGATTCCACGATCCCGCCTTATCTTTACCTGCATCGACAAAAGTGATGCATCAACATTTGGCTAACCAAATGCTGAGTGAGATTGCTCATCCCAACAACAGGCCACCAATAAGCACAAACAATACTTATTACAACACGAAGAATTAATACACACCAATTAAAACTTCCCGGCACGAAGCCACAACCGGCATCGATCGATACACACATGGTATCGATCGATGCCCCACAGCACACGGTACCCACTCAAGGGCCTGGTATCGATCGACACCCAACACCACACCTTGGTGTCGATCGATGCCACACGACTCACGGTACCCACACAAGGGCAGGGTATCGATCGACACCCAACACCACACCTTGGTGTCGATCGATGCCACACGACACCAACTTATCACCTCGAAACACTAACCCTCGAGTCTATCCACACAGAACTCGAGACCACCGCCAAAGGGCCAGTATCGATCGATACTCGCATGGTATCGATCGATGCTCCCTGCGATTCACCACAACCACCGCGAGAACTCACCCAGAACTCGCCAGAACCACACACAGACAGCATCAACAACAAACATACTAACTTCTATGCTGACCTTTGGTCCCAACTCACCTTAAAACACGCTGGAACGAGCTTTAGAAGATCTCTCCCACTTCTCACCAACTCACGCCCCAAGCCAAGCTTCTCCCAAGCTCTCCTCCGAGCTTCTCACAAGCTCCAACCTCTCGATCTCGCAAGATCCAAGCTCCGCAAAGCTTCCGCTCTCTTTCTCTCTTCTTCTCTCCTCCTCTCTCTCTGCCTCTCGACCCTTCTTCCTTTTCTGCTTCATCCTTATCCCAAGGATAAGCTTTTATACTCGAAAGAAGATAGAGAAGAAGATAACCACTAGCGAACCCGGCCGGTATCGATCGATGCTCACCAGGTATCGATCGATACTGTCCCAGGAATTAATCATTCTTCCTCCAATAATCAATTCCCGGAACACGGGCGCTACAATTATCCCCCACTAACTTAGATTCGTCCTCGAATCTTCGTTACCGTTCATCTCCAATGAACCGTCCATCTCCAATGAACCCTGATCGTCGCAACGATTTACACAACCTTGGCCAACCCGGCCAACTCAACACTCACACGAGGTCCAAACCCAACCTCTGAGGCTTACCACTCAGTCCACTATGCTTATGACACCGCAGCATCATATGTACTTACTGCTCAAAACACACGCTAACCCCATCACTCAAGACACCGCAGCATCTCCGAGTTCCGAGCGTCAACCATATCCCGCAGGATATCCACCATACCTCGCAAGGTATCACCCATACCACAGCAC
>PKML01036848.1:78111-113038 GCA_002933935.1 Eutrema yunnanense
CAAGCTCCAACCTCTCGATCTCGCAAGATCCAAGCTCCGCAAAGCTTCCGCTCTCTTTCTCTCTTCTTCTCTCCTCCTCTCTCTCTGCCTCTCGACCCTTCTTCCTTTTTCTGCTTCATCCTTATCCCAAGGATAAGCTTTTATACTCGAAAGAAGATAGAGAAGAAGATAACCACTAGCGAACCCGGCCGGTATCGATCGATGCCCACCAGGTATCGATCGATACTGTCCCAGGAATTAATCATTCTTCCTCCAATAATCAATTCCCGGAACACGGGCGCTACACTTATCAATGGCAAGCGCAAGCAACCGGGAGACTCTTCCTCGTTTGTTGCACTGGAAGAGCAACTGAAGGAAGCTCAACAAAAAATCGAGGAGCATGCTGCCTAAAATGAACGGCGTGATGCTGAGATTGCTGCCCGTGAAGCAGAGCACTCCCGAGCTGCGGCTGAGCAAAAGGACAAGTTCGAGCACTTCTCCTTGGTGGAAAAGTACTTGCGCCAATCTGATCCGAGGTTTCTCGACTTCTTGTCTGCTAATTCACCTCCAGCAACAACCAATATGCTTCCATCAATCGATCAACCATCTACTTCTTAGGTTACCTCTGTTTTTTTATCACTTGTGTTACCTATATTTTTTTAGAACTTGTGTTGTGAACTTGTTATTTTTGTATATGTTGTACATTAGTTATGGAGTTTGAATACATTGGTTAATATTTGTAATCAAATGGTATTTTGAATGAAATTTCGGTTGTTTAGTAATTTAAGTTTGTAACACAAGTTTACATTTGAGAAACAAACAAATACAAATCGTTCATACCAAATTCTAATATTGACAACAAAAATAGTCACTAAACAGTCGCATAGTAGTCGCCAAATAGTCCCTAAACAGCCGCATAGTAGTCGCCGTATATTTACATCATCGAAGCTTATGTTCCGATTAGTCGCCGAATAGTCGTTAAATTAGTCATACAATAGTCGGTAGATGGTCACTAAATTTTACGACTATTTAATGACTACAATTATCCGACTACATCTTGACCCTTCCTATAGTCGTTCACTAGTCGCCTAATATATGCAACTATATTACGACTACTATAATGTGCGACTATTTTACGACTATTACAATGTGCGACTATTTTACAACTATTACACTATTCATGGGCGTAGTCGGAAAGTAGTCGCCAAATGGCAACTATTTATAAGACTACATACTTTAGCGACTAAGGATTACCGACTACGTTCTTTAGTCGCAAGTTAGTCGTAACCTCGCTTTTAGAGACTATTTTGCGACTCTTTCTGCAGTCGCCAAATCGCTGTTTTCTTGTAGTGGCGGTGCTGCGGTGGCTACGGGTCAAGGACGGAGTTAGGTTAGGGTTTGTCCAGATCGAAACCTAGACAGAGGCTGAACCTACGGTTTAGGGTTCGCGTGTATACCTCTCGGTGGCTCGGCAGATGACGGCGGTATTTTTTGGAGTTTCCGGCAGCGTCGCTAGGCTCGACAGCAGTAGAATCGAGCTTGGCGGCGACTGGGATAAGAGGCGACACGAGATTTTTTTTTTTTTCGTCTGAATAGATTTAAGGGAGAGAATTAAAATTTTTTTGAGTTTTTTATTTTGATTTTTTTTTTGAAAAAAATAAATCAAAATGGCATTTGTGTAAATAAGTGATTGAAAATGGGTTTTCTGTCTTTTGACAAAAGAGTTGTGTTATTCTAGTAAACTCAGTTTTCATGGTATTATTCTAGTAATAAAATGAAAAATAGTGTTATTCTGAGTAATTTTCTCTTATTTTTATTTTAAGTGTTTGTACTTTTATAATTGTTGTAGATGGAAATACGATCGTCAAAATTCATAAATAATGAAAATTGAAGGGTTTTGGTTTATCTTTAAGAAAAGAAGAATCGATGGACTATCGAGTAATAAAGAAAGAGTTTGTTGCTCGATAAAAACATACAGGATTTGAGTGCGTTTTGGAAAAGGTTTTTGCGAGATAAACTGGATTAGTATTTCGATTCTCAGGAGAGTTTTACAGGAATAAGAACAAAGAAGAGACAAGTGTTTGAGTTTAGAGCTAAGTTGCAGTATAGAGTGGTGTTGAGAGTTGGAAAAACTTTCTCTTCGCTCCTTGCTTTCACCCTAGTTTAATACTCCGAGATCGTGTTTAACGTTTCTGTTTACCCCGCCTGATTCGCCATGAATGGTTTTTAAGTTCGAGGCTCCGGCCGTTACGTTTTGACGACTTAAATCACCGGTTTGAACGAGTCTTTGGTCTCGGTGGGGTTGACTAACGGTTCTCTATTTAATCCCCTTTGACCGTAGGTGTTCACTCTAGTGGGCCTTTCAGCTCGGTCCGTTACCTCGTTTACTCATTTGACTTCATTGGACTCCTTGACTTCGCTGAGCCTTTTTACCATAGATTTAATGGGCCTGATTTACTGGGCCGGATTTTTATCCCCCACAATAATCATTGGATGAATACCCGGGATTTTTTTCTTCTTCTAATATACATTTATTAATTAATATTATAGTCTTTTTCTTTGTGATTTTTTCTTCGTTCGGAGGTCGATGTGGATTCTTACTGATTTGTTTCATTCACACCTCTCGGTCTTTTGAGTTCGGTGGTTCTCAGATTGGTTAGGCTTCGCTCTTTGTCACTTGTTAGCATATCTATTCGAGATCTGGTATGTCTTTTGGCATCTAGGCGTTCAATAGTCGTTTCTGAAATATAATGATTTCGCCGCTTCCGGAAGTGTGAAGAGGATCATCTGTTGGTTCTAACTTGCCGGTTTATGAAGTTGTGGTTTCTTGGTTTCTTTTTTTGGAGGGAGTTGATTATCGTTGGGTTGGTCGTGGACATCCTCGATAAGTCAATTTCACAGGATCTCCACAAGTAAAGAAGATTGGTGGGGTTGAGGTTTTGTCGTTGTTCGGGTTTAAGTGGGGGTTATTGGTATTAAGGATAACCATCTATCAAGATCCCTATGATTACTCCCTACAATTATTCTCTATGATTTTTCCTATGATTTTCTCATTTATTATATGATTTTGTAGTTCTACTATATATAGTTTTGTAATTATCATCATATGAAATAACACAACACAATACAATATTTTTATATTCAATATGGTATCAGAGCAGATTATTTGTATGTGTTTTGATCTACCGATCAAACTCAATCCATGTTCTTCATTTTCTTTTAGAGCTTTGTGCTCCTCCTTTTTCAATTTCTAAGCTACCAAGCTTCGTTCCTCGTTTTTATTTTTCTTTTAAGCCAAAATGCTTTTATTATTCAAGTCTATCATGGACTTCTGAATCTGAGCGACAATGATCTAACGATCGGCTCCGTTTTTGTATTTTTTTTTAAAGCCAAGTTGATCATTTGTTTAAGTCGATAATGACTTCTCCTAAGCTATTTGCTTCCTTCATCCTCCACATACATGTTCTTTGAGGTGTTCTCATCACGGTAAATCTGTCCAACCACATGGTTCAAGCGCAATGCTTCTTCTTCTTTCTTTATAAAATTTGTCAAAGATTCAATCTCAAGTCATTGTTTCCGTATTCATCACTTCATCTCCGCCTCGAGCTTGACGGGCGTATTAAGAATAATCATCTATCAAGATCCATATGATTACTCCCTACAATTATTCTCTATGATTTCTTCTATCATTTTCTCATTTATTATATGATTTTGTAGCTCTACTATATATCCTTTATATATTAATCCTTTATATATTAATTGAGAAAGACTGTTAAAAAAATTAACATTGACTTGACATGTGATTTACAATTGTGGCATTCTGACTGTCATCACCATAGAGCTTCTGAAGACATTTATGAAAAAGGTTTAACTTACTAGAATAATTATATTCATGACATTCACATTAAACTTATGCATAATCATATATATAAATTTCATTATTAGTTTTATATACACTATAAAATCAATATTAGTTTATAAGTTATTTTATTTTATAAAATAATTTTTTTGTAGTGGGTTTTGTTGGAAAACCTTACTTTTAAAAACGGAAAACGCTGCGTATTGCTAATAGGGTGATTTGAAGGGAGATTTAGGTTAAAGGTTTTGTCTCAGCTACGGCAATGAGCCGCCGCGTTTTCTTCTCCAATGGAGGGGAAATCCTCGCCGGTGGTAATGGAGAAAGCTCCTATGGAGACAAAGCAAGCAGATTCATGGGCTACAATTGTGAAAAACAAGAAATCTTTGAAGAAGTATGATGTTGAGATCACGATGAAGGATTGGGTTGGTTCGACAGATGTCCCGGAAGAGGGTTTCATGGATTCCTCGCCACTATGGGAAGATTTTCTGATTGGGAAATTCCTTGCTACAGCTCCCCATGTTGCAAAGATCCGCTTAATTGTTAACAAAATTTGGGATCTAGGGGATAAATCACAGATGATTGATATTCACGTCATTGACTCAACAACAATGAAATTTAAAATTGACAACTTGATATATCATGGTTTTTAGCCCTTTTTAGACCATGATATAAGTCCTTTTTATAGAGTCTTTCTAGTGTTTTGTAGTCTTTTAGAGTCTTTTACAGGTTATAGCACGTTTGGAGCATTATTGGAAGTATTGGAGCTTTCTGGAGCTTTCTGGAGCAGAAGCTGAAGTCGTGTTACTGAGTACCTGATTTCATGGCAAGCATCGATCGATACCCCCTGGTATCGATCGATACTCTTCGAGGCTGACACGACATGCGACTTTAATGAAGAGTTGAAGAATTGCAACTTGGTCCAGAAGTCTTTAATAATTACAAGAAGACCCAATTCGTGTTTTAGGTTATAAATAGGGATTTTTACAGCCACTTTTAGGCTATGCATTTTATACTTTGATTTTACTTTGGTTTTAGAGAGACAAGTCTGAATCTCCCTTCGTCCGAGATCAGATCTCAAAACCACTTTGATGATTTATTCAAACATGTTGATTGTTTCATTCTCCATGTCTGAGTAGATCCACTTTAGGTTTAGGGTTTTCTCATAAAGGATTTCTTTGAATGCTAGGTTGATTATCTGTTAGGATTCACCATCTGAATTAGTTTTTTGCCTTAGGTTGTGTTCAAAGCTAATTCTAGGTTGACGAATCTGGAATTTAAATCTTAGGATAATTGATTAGGCACGAGAGTGTGATTAATTACCTGATAGAACTTTAGGTGAGCAAATTGATTATTCGCAAAGAGATTTGGTTTAATTGATTTGTGAGCACATCAAACCTGAACTATTAAAACTGATTTAGACTTTAGGATTTCGCAAAGAGATTTGGAATTCCTAGGATTTAGATTTAGATAGTTTTCGCAACGAGAGTTGGTTAGCTATATTTTAGTGATTTGAGTTCAAGAACCGTGCTTAATCTGAATCCTGTTAGTTAATTTAGCTGCATTCATTGATTTCCTGAGATAAACCCTGAGCCTATATTTCCCTCCATTGATTTACAACGCTTTTAATATACGTAATTGTTTTAGTTTACATCTTTTGATTTAGCTTATTTTTGATCTATATAATCTATTGTGTGATAACTGAGTCTTTGTGGTTCGACCCCTACCTATACTACGATTACCGCTTTAGTATCTGTTAGGGTATTAATTTGAGCGTATCAAATTTGGCGTCGTTGCCGGGGACTCAATTCGCCGTTAGATTTTAGCTAAGAAATTCGTCTAAATCGCCTAGTATCGATCGATACCCTACTGGTATCGATCGATACCTGACGTATATTTCAGTTACTTACGTTCTTTGTTTCTGTTTTCAGGTGCATGCCTAATCGAGAAACCAGAAGCATCAAGAACACCCCGCTAGTTGATCTATCACTGGAATAACTAGCACTTGTGGAACGCACAAACAAGAAAGCAAAGAAATCAGCTAAGATGAACAACAATCAGTTGGTTCGTGATGCAGCTGGTTTTTACAGAGACCAAGAGGGTCAGTTGTGCAATGAGCAAGGACAACGTCTGGATGGAGAGGGGATCGTCATGCCACCTGCTTCTGTTGTCGCTGCGAATGTCGCTAGGAACGCGAGGAATGATGTGGTTAATCGTGGAAGGACGATTGGTGAATACAACAGGCCTGATCAGTTTTTCGCTAATCGTTCAGCAATTCGTCCTCCTGCGTTTGAGAGGAATGACTTTGAGCTGAAGCCTGCTTACTTTGCTCTTGTGGGACAGCATCTCTTTCATGGTCTTCCTCATGAACATCCAATGGACCATGTAGAGAAGTTCGAGGACTTGGTCACTAGCATCAAGAGCAATGGAGTGTCATACGATTATCTCTTATGCAAGCTCTTCCCCTACTCTCTAGGTGGAGAAGCGACCTACTGGCTGAGGCAGCTACCTCCTGGTTCGCTAACTACTTGGGAGGACACTAAGAGAGCCTTCCTGATCAACTTCTATGATGATGCACGATCTGAGGATCTGAGGAATAAAATCTCCCAATTTTCTCAAGGACCTACTGAGGCGTTCAAGGCTGTTTGGACGAGATTCAGATCGTAACAGAGAGATTGTCCACATCACAAATACTCTGATGTGCAGCTGCTGGGTATCTTCTTTAGAGGAGTAGATTGGAGGTATCAGATGGCTCTGGACGCTTCGAGCAATGGTAATTTCAACACCAGGTACCCTGAGGATGCTTATGTGTTGATTAAAAACTTTGCATCTAGCAGTAGCACCAAGAGCGCAGACTTCGAGCGCAAGAAGCTGGCTGGTAACATGGATGGGTCGCAGATCGCTGAAGTTAAAGTTCAGCTGGATTCTATGCACAGTCTTCTGCTGGGAAAGACAACAAAGGCCGTCCACTTTGCTGCTGAGAATGAAGTGGAAGATGTTAACTACGTTGGTGGTTCTGGTTTTTAGGGTCAGCGATTTGGATACAACACAAATCGAAACTTCACCAACTATGCTCAGCAAGGAGGGTACCAATCCCCACCACCCAAAGCTCCTGACAGTAAGATTGAGGCTATGCTTGAACAGCTGGTTCAAGGGCAGGAGAAGATGACAGTAATATTCAATGGGAAATTGGATGCTGTGTACACCGATTTGAGTGGAAGGATCGAGGCTCTAAATACGAGCCACATGATGCTGGAGACGCAAGTAGCTCAGACTGCAGCAAATTCCAAGGGAAAAACGGTTCATTCACACAATGCTCACGTCAATGCAATCACTTCCACTGAAGAAAATTTCGATAAGGATATTGAAATCGCCAGGGCATCGATCGATACCCCCACGTGTCGATCGATGCCGGTTACAATTCTGAAACGGGACACTTCCAAAACCCGTGTATCGATCGATACCCCATTGGTATCGGTCGATACTGAGGCGATTTCAGAGGAGACACCGGAGATGTCGACTGTGGTGCCTAAAGTACTTGCAGAAAGTGTCTATATACCAAGGATACCTTATCCAAGAGCTCTTGAGAAGGCTAAGAAGGAGGTAGAGGACGCCAGATGCAAGGCTATGCTGGATAGTCTGATTGTGGAGCCTCTTGATGATGATAAATCTGTCAAGGATGATTCAACAGCAAGAGTATCGATCGATACCCTACCTGGTATCGATCGATACCCATCGCAAAACGAGCCAGAACATGTGAAAACACCTGAGCTGATTGAAGAAAGAGTTCGCAAACCCAAGAAGGTGAATCCTGTTCCTAAACACCTCAGAGATCCTATCACTCCAAAGCAGCTGCGTGGCTTTGAGAAGATGGTAAGAAGGATTTCCCCTGAATCGTCCTTTGAAGAAGCTCTAGAGTGCCGTCCTCTGCTAAGTCACTTCAAAGATTGCAGAGAAACTGAGGAAGAGATTAAGGCACTCTTCATTAAGGCTAGAGCTACACCTCTATTTTTGGAGTTGATTTCAAAGAGTCTCTCGTTGACTCAGGGGCTAGTGTCAATGTTATCTCAAGGGAAATTGCAGAGCGGTTGGGGGCTGATATTCGATCACCAAAGGTATCTATCATACTCGCGAACGACTCCACCTCACTTCCATACCGTACAATCTCTGCTCTGCTGGTCAAAGTAGGAGATTGTCTGGTGCCGACTGATTTTCAGGTTGTGGAGATGAGTGCGATATCTCGTATGCCTATACTTTTGGGATGACCATTTATGGCTACTGCTGGCGTGATCATAGACACACCTAATAAGAGAATCTATTTCTCTTACATTGACGGAGGGGTCTATTATGATGTCATGAGACAAAGGAAGGAGAATGGTCCAAAGTTTCACCGGCAACAGCAGGCAGGAGCCCAACAAAGAACGACAAAGCATTGGCATATGGTCAAGTCTCCATCTTATCATCGCGTTATGCGGTATTAAGTAATGAGGAAGTCATAGAAGAAGTTGATTCAGTTAAAGGTGGCGAAATAGTCCTGTTTCAGGAACATAACTCAGTGGAAAGGAATAGTTCAGAGGACAACCCAAAAGGAATGCAGGGGGAAAAATCTGAGGGGAAAACATAGAAGCATCAAAAAGAAAAAAAATGTTGAGCTCGTGGTGGGAAATGATGATATTGGAATAGAGGAAGAGTCCAATTTCCGTTCGCAATCCCCAAGCAGAATTTGTAAGAATACTAGTAAGCCTCCCATCGATCCAAATGCTCAAAAGGCACATGATTTGAATCTAAACACTCAACCAAGAAGGTCTACTCGAAAAATCCTTAATGTCGGTTTTTTCTGTAATATATGCGGATTCAATAAAGATACTAAGCACAATGTGGTCCGCAAGTGGATAAAAAACACGATTTTCAATTTGGTTGTTTGCTAGAAACTATAGTCAAGGAAAGGAAGGCTGCAAGGATTGCCTCATCAGCTTTCAAAAATTGGTCATTCATATCAAATTATGATGATTCCCATCGGCTAGGAAGAATCTGGGTTGTGTGGAGCTCGAAGGTGAGAGTAATTCCATGTTTTAGTAGCAGGCAAATGATCACCTGCTCGATTTTGTTGGAAGATGCGGAGGATAAAATTTTCTGCTCGTTTATCTATGCATCAAATCTTGTGGAGGAGAGGAAAACATTATGGGAGGATCTTAAAAATCACTCCAATGCTTAGGAATAAGCCATGTATACTTATGGGGGATTTTAACGAAATTTTGCAAGGAGATGAACACTCAAATTTTGATATTTCTCCATATATTTCGAATGGTATGCGAGATTTCCAAGAAGTAGCTCAATACTGCTCTCTCATGGGCATGACATCTCATGGCCCACTATACACTTGGTGTAATAAAAGGGAGGAGCGTTTAATCTACAAAAAACTCGATCGCGCCTAAGTCTCAAATACTTGGTACACTGACTATTCACAGTCTTACTGCGTGTTTGAATCGGGAGGGTGTTTAGATCATATGAGATGTCGAATTCAGCTCAAAACAACAACCCCGAAGGTCAGACGACCCTTTAAATTCGTAAATGCACTCACTAGTCTACATGGATTCTTGCCTCTGGTGGAATCGTTTTGGGCAGGCACTGAAGAGCTGTTCAATTCGACCTCAGCATTGTATCGTTTCTCAAAGAAGCTCAAGGTGTTTAAGAAAAACATTAGAGAGCTTAGTAAGGAACAATTGGAAAATTTACCGAAAAGAGCGAAACAGGCTTATGATGTACTATGTGATGCCAAGAGAATCCATCACAGATGAACATGGAGGAGGAAGCTCGTACTTATAAAAAATGGTCCTTATTAGCTGACTTGGAAGAACGGTTCTTAAAGCAAAAGTCGAAGTTGCATTGGCTGGATGTAGGAGATGGGAATAATCAGTATTATCATCAAGCGGTAAAAGCTAGAGAAGTGAGGAATGCAATCCGTGAGATCGAAAAACCTGATGGGGCAGTAGTGAATACTCAAGAGGAAATTAAAATTGAGGCTGAAAGTTTCTTCCATGGTTTCTTAGCTTCCGAACCGGAGGGGTATGTTGGCGTTAACCATGAAGATTTGCATCAACTTTTGGGGTTTCAATGCAATGAAGTAGATGTAGAAATGCTTGGCCGAATGGTCACGGAAGATGAGGTGAAAAACGTACTATTTGCTATGGCAAATAATAAATCACCAGGACCTGACGGATACACGTGTGAATTTTTCAAAGCAACATGGCCATTGGTGGGGAATGACTTCGTAGTAGCCATTCGATCTTTTTTTGATAAAAAATTTCTACCGAAAGGTATCAATTCAACTATTCTTGCTCTTATACCCAAGAAAGAAGAAGCAAAGATGATGAAAGACTATAGGCCAATCTCCTGCTGCAACGTATTATACAAGGTGATCTCCAAGATTCTTGCGAATAGACTGAAAAAAATCTTCCTGAAATTCATCTCATCCAACCAATCAGCTTTTGTTAAGGATCGCCTTATGATGGAAAATGTTCTTCTCGCGTCGGAATTGGTGAAGAACTATCATAATGAAACAATCTATGCACGCTGTGCGGTAAAAATTGACATTGCTAAGGCTTTCCACTCAGTTTAGTGGCCGTTTCTTCTCTCTACGTTGCCCGCTTTGAATATCCATGAAAAATTCATCCACTGGATTAGACTCTGTGTTACAACAGCCTCGTTTTCAGTTCAAGTGAATGGTGAGCTCGCGGGATTCTTTAGGAGTGCCACGGGACTACGTCAAGGTTGGGCACTCTCCCCATATCTCTTCGTGATATGCATGAATGTGTTTTCAAAAATGCTGGATAAAGCAGCAGTAGAAAGGAATTTCGGATACCCATATTGCCAAAACATTAAGCTTACTCACCTCTGTTTTGCAGACGACTTGCTGATATTCTCAGATGGTAAGAAGCGATCCATTGAGGGTATAATTACTTTTTTTAAAGAATTCGCTGAGGTATCTGGGCTGGGCATAAGTATGGAGAAATCAACCCTTTACCTGGATGGTGTTACGGAAGCTACAAGAGATGAAATACTCGAGCAATTCCCATTTGATACAGGAGTCTTACCAGTACGTTATCTTGGTCTTCCGCTTCTGACGAAGAGGATGACAGTAAATGATTACACACCATTATTGGAGAAGATCAGAACTCGAATCAGTAGCTGGACAACTAGATGTTTATCCTTTGCCGGAAGACTCCAATTAATCGCCTATGTAATTCATAGTCTACCAAACTTCTGGATGTCCGCTTTTCGATTACCGAAAGCATGCATTGATGAAATCGATAAACTCTGCGCAGTTTTTCTTTGGTCGGGGACGGAACTAAATCCACGAAAAGCAAGAGTTGCATGGCGGGATATATGCAAGCCGAAAGAGGAAGGAGGACTTGGTCTACGATCTCTCACAGTTGTCAACGAAATATGCTGTCTCAAATTACTATGGCGTCTCCTGTCATGTTCATCTTCTCTGTGGGTCGATTGGATTCGTATGTACTTAATTCGGAAGGGATCTCTATGGTCAGTAAAAGAAAGCTCGTCTATCGGCTAATGGACATGGAAAAAGTTACTGAAATATCATGATCTAGCAGCCTCTCTAGCGAAGGTTAAAGTCCATAGTGGTGCGTCAACGTCATTTTGGTATGATGATTGATCTCCTATGGGAAAGATGATAAACCTTACGGGTGTAAGAGGATGTATAGACCTTGGAATATCTATCTACTCCTCTGTGGAAAAGGTGCTCAAAACACATAGAAGACGTCGACACAGACTAGAGGTCTTGAATGAAATTGAAGACACTATTCATGCTAAAAAACAACATACAAATACTACGAGCCCAATATGATGCAGCTCAACTGGACTATATTTTCAACTCAACTAGAGCAGTCCTCGAAGTGGAATCAGTCCAATCTGAGTCCAGATGAAGAAGTTATTCAACTTCCAAGTCAAGTGATTCCCAGCATACGCGATTCTGACATACGTGCGTTCAAAAAATTCTTCCAACCAAACCCGAAGGAATCAAGCTACAAACAAAATTGTTATGGAATCTTAATTCAATAGAGCAACCGAAAAAATTGGATTCACAACAACGCCGCTTCAGAGTTGAGAGATATGACTTTTACAAGTCAACCGATCATGCACAGTGGTGCATGAAGCAGATCGGTTGACTTGTAAAATTCATATCTCTGAACTCTAAATCGGTGTTGTTGTGAATCCAATTTTACCGGTTGCTCTCATGAATCCAGATTCCAGAAAAATTTGTTTTGTACCTTGATTCCTTCGGGTTTGGTTGGAAGAATTCTTTTAACGCATGTATGTCCGAATCGCGTATGCTGGGAATCACTTGACTTGGAAGTTAAATAACTTCTTCATCTTAACTCGGATTGGACTGATTCCACTTCGAGGAATGCTGTAGTTGATGTGAGAATATAGTTTGGTTGAGCTGCATCATCTTGCGCTCGTAGTCTTCGTCTTTTGGTTTGATGACCGCATCACGGCTCCTTAACAGTGTTTGATCTCATGTATGTTATATCACGAAATTAAATGTTTAGGTATGATTCAAATTATTAAGAAGTTGATGTATGTTTTAGCACCAGTTACAAATTCAGGTCGGAAAAAACCAAATTTCCGAAGTTGACGTATGTTTTAACACCAGTTACAAATTCGGGTCTATAATTAACATTTTTGAATAGTTGAGGTATGAAAAAAAACAATTTCCCATCTATTATAACATTGTGGCTCAAATAGTTTACAAAAGACCTATATATTAGATTCAAAATTTTAAATTTTTATGTTTCATATTATCATTTTAAACTCGAATATTATAAAATGTTCATAGATATCTCACTCTCAGCAAGGCGCGGATTACTACATAGTAGTTTTGTAATTCTCATCATATGAAATAACACAACACAATATAATATTCTTATATTCAATAATTGGTTCTTGCATTTTAATGGATTTAGAAATCCTTCTGAGATTTGGAAATCCTAATGAATCCATTGATTTTAAAATTAGACAAGTGGATTTCAAAATTAAATAGCGGATTATTGTAATGAATACATTGATATTAAAATCAACCAAATGGATTTACAATAATTTTTAGTCTTATAATAAAATAAAAAAAAATCAAAAAGACTTTTCGTTCCTTTTCTTTCACTTATCATCTATTATTCTCCTAAAGTATAGAATATGTCCACATATTTGTTGCAATTATTGCTCTCAATTGATCATGGGTTCCAAAAATTTCTTCATCATTGTTAAAACCTTCTTCAAGATCTTCTTCTTCTTCTTCATCAAAATTTGTTTCTTCGGGAAAAATATATGTTCGACAGTACTTTCGAAGAAAGTTATGTAAACCAGCANTCTTCTGTGGATATTCCTAGGATATCTAGGAGAAAAGAAGCTGCTTCTACTAACAGCATCCAAAGCTGAGGTCACGAATTGGCTTTACCCGAGGAGCTTATGCAGATATACAACTCTATATATTGCACATATATAACGAATGTGCACTCGTCTTCCGTAGAAGGCTTGATAGCCAGGTGATTATTATATACAGTAATCCTTTGTCTTCTTGCCATCTTGAAACTGACTTTTTCGCTGTGGAGGAANACCTCCTGTTTTGAACATGGTTATAAAGTCCTCGTCCTGACCTTCTCAACCCCAATAATTTTTAGCTTTGAATGCTCTTCTCCATTTAATCCTTCTTGTCATGGTTGATTCTCCTTCTAGGATGTCTAGTTTATAAGGTTCATGATATGTTTTCTGTTATAATAAAGCTTTTTAATTTTAGTTTGTCTAGTTTCTAGGGACATATCTTTGTTTTGTTGGCTGTTGGCTCTAGGGAAGAATCCTTCTTCTGCTGGCTTTAGGTTTCAGGAGTTCTCTGAACTCGCCGGATTTGTTTCCGGCTTTATGTAATTACGTGTTTCAAACTATGAATATACCCATAGTTTGTATATTTTAATGGATTTGGAAATCCAAACCAAATCCAGTGTTATTGGTTCTGTGATTTTAAAATTCATATTCAAATTTTGTGTTATTGGTTCTATGATTTTAAAATCTATATTCAAATTTTGTGTTATTGAATTTAAAATTCATATTCAAATCCAAACACAAGATTTGAATATAGATTTTAAAATCATAGAACCAATAACACAAAATTTGAATATGAATTTTAAAATCATAGAACCAATAACACTGGATTTGGTTTGGATTTCCAAATCCATTAAAATATACAAACTATGGGTATATTCATAGTTTGAAACACGTAATTACATAAAGCCGGAAACAAATCCGGCGAGTTCAGAGAACTCCTGAAACCTAAAGCCAGCAGAAGAAGGATTCTTCCCTAGAGCCAACAGCCAACAAAACAAAGATATGTCCCTAGAAACTAGACAAACTAAAATTAAAAAGCTTTATTATAACAGAAAACATATCATGAACCTTATAAACTAGACATCCTAGAAGGAGAATCAACCATGACAAGAAGGATTAAATGGAGAAGAGCATTCAAAGCTAAAAATTATTGGGGTTGAGAAGGTCAGGACGAGGACTTTATAACCATGTTCAAAACAGGAGGTATCCGGCAAACGAGAAGGTAAACCCCAACTAGGAGTGACCTTACAAGTTAACCAAGGTATCGGGAACCAGAGCTAACCGACGTGAGGAGCTAGCTAGGGAAGAAATACTGAGGGCTTGGAGTGCCAAACATTTGATGGCTTACAATGGGTGAACTCACCATGGAAGGATATGAGAATAACCCATTAGTCTGTTACGTAATTGAGTCCTAATGAATTTCTATTTTCGTTTGTGTTCTAATGAAACAATTCAAAGCAAATGGAAAAGGAAAAAAACAATCATGGACAAACCAGAGTCGCAACAGCAAAAGTAAAAAAAATAATAAAAATAACAAGTCTAGTGCAAGGTAGACAAGGTGCAAAAAAAAAATTCAAAATTGGAAGGACTACCAAGTTTCTCAGTCCTTGACGTCGAGGTAGGAGGTGGAACCACCATAAGAGCAGGGCCCTTGTGAGTCCCAGGGGAGTGAGAGCGTGTCGACGACAGAAACGGTGCATTTTCTACATCAGATTGGCCATCTTCCTCCACTAAGCCGCGAGGGGACTTAGTGGGGAGATTCACCTAATCCATCACAGAGTTATCCTGGGATGGGAACTTGGAAGACATCCCAACTTGGTGAAAAAGCCTCGGAAATTGGGATATGCGTCACAATCATAATGGGCAGCCATCTTGGCAAGACATGCCTCTTCTCGAGTTCCATGTATGCTCTGATTACATCATCATAATTCTTATTGTTGATCATCTCACCTTCCTAAACCATAGGAAGGATCCAAAGTCCGGGAAGGGGCGGCCAACTTCTACATGGCCTTGTCGCATTCGCGGACCATCAGGGCTAGCATGGCCTTCAAGTTGGCACCTTCCCTTGACGTGCTCTCCGCAACCTCCTAAAAGAGTTCTCGTTCCTCCTCCTTCACCTTTATGTCATACCCCATCATTTTCATATCCTCATCTTTGGAACATAGGAGCTCATCTTGGGAAGAGATAAGCTTCTTCAGACTCTCTATTTCTACAAACCTCTCATCGGCAAACCGCCTCTCATACTGATAGTAGGATTTTTACTAATCAATTACTCAAATCCCACTCATGTCATTGTGGTATTTAAGATATCAAACCAAGGAGGTGAGAGGCTAACACACTAGGAATACATGAAACTTCATAAGCTAGAGCAATTGTTTTTGGGTTATTATGTTTTTAAATTAAAGAAAACAAATGCAAGAAGGAAAACAAAGATATAAGTGTTGGATCATGGAATGAACTATCAAATGAATGATTAACAATCAAATAATGATGACAAAGATTGTATTAAACGCTATCCTAGAACATGTGATTCACAATTATGACTAATCCACTCTCGTGGCACTAATCACCAAATCAAGAACAAACCATCGTTTGTGATAAGATGATTAACAAGCATTAATCTCCAATCCCAATTAGTTCACTAATCACCCTGACATCAACTCTCGTTGGCAAGGATGTGAAAATCTCACAAAAGGTTCGGTTCAAGCAATTCATTTAAACTTGGCTTAGGAGTGAAATGCCTAAGTTCAAGACTCGAATGGATAAATCTAATCTAGCACTAACACCGTTTACTCGAATCTCTCCCTAATGCATGGGATGAGACCATAAATCCTAGGGTGTAGCTCTAGATTGGTTGTCACGCCAACTAGAACTACCTAATCTAGGTGCAGTTCTAAACTTTGGTTTATCTTATCAAATCTAGCATTAAGAACCAACCTAAGTGAAGGACCTAATTAGAATCAACCTAAATCATCATCATCCAATCATCAAGACGATTAACTAATAATGCTAATACACACAATCAATGCTAATCCTTAGGTTAAGATCACTAATCTTGACTAATTCTCTTTCAAGCAACTAATCACTATGCTAGTCACTCAATCCATTAGCAAACTTTCATTTGTGGATCAATGATTAGCAAGCATTAAGAATATAAACAAGATCAACAAAAATACACCCTAGATCAACTAATTACTATGCTAATCACTCAATCCATTAGCAAACTTTCATTTGTGGATCAATGATTAGCAAGCATTAAGAATATAAACAAGAGCAACCAAAATACACCCTAGACAACTAATCTCTTAGGCTATGAGCATAAATCCCTTGAATAGTTCATCAAGGCATTTCATCAAACACTTGGTGTGCATGAAATGCCTTATGATCTAGATCTACTTTCTCAAGTTAGATCTAGCATTAGAAACACTAAACAATAAAGGAAAGCAAGGATTAAGAACATAAGCATCAAGAATCAATCACCAAATCATCAAAATCAAGCTAAATCTAAAATCCAACAAAAAGAGGTCTAAAGCCTAAACATGAAGAACAAGATAGAACACAAGGGAAAAATAGACATAAAGATAAAGAACAAAGATTAAATAAACATAATATAAAGATAGGTTGAAGAATCATTCACTAGAGTGGCATGAATGATGAAGATCCATCCAAAATCATCATAAGAAGAGTTTGGGAAAAAATCCAACACTAGAAAAAGAAAGCTTAGATCTAAAAAATTAGGATTTTCAATATTTAAATGAGTTCGGGTCGGACCAGGTCAACCCGGAACAAACCGGGTTTTGACCCGGTCAAGTCTTTGATACGTCTTCAGTGAATCGGTCATAACTCCTGCACCTAACATCCGAATGACCTGAATCTAACTCCTGTAGACATCTAACTCGTCCCTCTACAACTCTTATGAAGACTGTTTTAGTTAATTCATATCGTAAGGCCTTCGTTGTTCCGGTTCTTTGGACGGTGTCATCTTCTCTCGGCCAGACGGACATACCTTCAGTAAATCCATGTTATCTCCCTATCCATATGTCCAAATAACCCGATTCAAACTCCTGTGTAAATCTGATTCACTCCGCTACAATTTCTATGAAGGCAGTTGAAGCTGAATCGGATTGTAAGGTCCCCGTATAACGACATCTTTGAGAGACGGAGACGGGATGAGGGGTTTGTTGCTGAGAGGTTGTGGCACCGGGCAGCTTCAGGCCGGGATGGAAGGCCGGGATTCTCCCTGTCCGATGAAAGATGCAACACCGGGAGGTGTGGAGCCGGGACACGAGGCAGGGATATCCTATGCCCGAGGGAAAGTGCAATCCCGGGCTGTGTGGAGCCGGGACGCGGAGCCGGGATGTGGAAAAGTCTTATTGCCGAGAGGTTGTCTTCAGTAAATCCGCGGTAACTCCTTAACCAGATGTTAAAATTGCCTGAATCCAACTCCTGTACACAGATAACTCACTCCTCTACAACTCCTATGGAGAGCTTTAAGGCTGATTTATACCGGAGGGCCTTCTTCCAGCTACATCTTTCCGGCGTCTCGGATGGGCTTTGCATTCCTCTTATGCTCCAATACTCCAAACATCATCAATTGTCTCCAAGACACCTAAAAACACTCCAAATGCATGCAAAACTCACTAGGACCTAATACAAACACCTAATACTTTAATAAAGACCAAAATGCTATAAAAACTATGCAAGACACATGCATGAGACACAAAACACCAAATAATATACATGCTAAAATATGGGATTATCACATACATATGTTCTTTTAGACTCAGCTCAGTGGCGACCAACTTATCGAGCAGAAGAGCAAATCCGCCATATTGTTGATAAGCGTGATGGTTGCGATATAATTATGTTAGAGAAAGCAGATGAAGTGAATCGATAAGATCATAACGAAACAAAAAAGCACAAGGGAGAGAAGAAACAACGCACCACGTGGGCATTAGATTTGAGCATCACCCAAAAGGCTTCTTGACACATCACATAGAATTCTTTGACGGAAGAGGGGTAGACATGCTCATAAGAGAATATGTCTAGCTTATAATAGATATGGACCAAAGTAGACCCACAAGGAACAACTTTCCTTTGTCACAGACATTGAATTTTAGAGTCCCCACGAATGGATCGAGAAGAAGAGCAGGGGCCTCGATAACAAAGACGACCATGTTCAAGTTCTACATTTTGATGCCCACTGACTCATTGATGCACTACCTCTTCAGGGAAGGAAATCAGGAGAAATGGCATGCGGTAGGACGGAGGGCACGAGCCAAAAGAGCGGGACGAAAAATCGGCTCAACTGCGAATCTTTGGGTGAAGTCTGCAAAATCTATGTTGATCATATCTAGGGAACCTGCATGCTTGTCGTAAGCACATACTAAAATAAATAGGACATAAGCAAACATGAGGAACGAAGTGTACCCTTAAGAAGCACAAGGGAGCTGGCGTTGATACAAATGTCGCTCTATAAGAAGTAATGGTCCTCTGACTCTTGGGGATCTCATAGAGAGGAGCTGGGAAACAGATCTTTGCAGGAGGCTTGAAGCCGGATCGGTCGTCTAAAAGGCCACAACAAAGAGGAAAGAAATTGATTAATGCAATATAGTGAAGGACTCTTTCGCGAAAGATAATGGCTCACCCATAGAAACACAATCCAAATAATGGGTTACGCTCTTCGAAACTCTATGGAAGAATAAATTTTCCTCAAGTCTCTAGGATTTTCAAGAGGAGCAACATTTGCAGCTAAAACTAACTTGGGGATTTGGAGACTAGATCGAATCAAATGGTCATCGATCGAACAACACGGATCTCGAGTTGTAAGTTGCAGAGATGACGCTCCTTGACAAATCCAACAAAACCTAGTACGCATTGAGAAGGCCCTAAGCCACCAGAGTCAATTTATTATGATAAAAACCGTACTCAAAACAGTACTTTGCGATAAGCCGAGGAACCCAAGATCTAAAGCCAGACTTCTAAAAGTGCTTGAAGATGGCGATGTGAGATGCGGGAGCTTTGTTCAAGCTGACATCGGCTCCAAGGATCGAAAATTAGAAAGTGGACTGTACGCCTTTAACCTTCATGTAGCACTCAAGGGGAATGCTAAGACGGGGATTAGTTGACGGATCTTCACCACGACCAGTAGGACCATTGACGGAGCCTCCTCTGGGTGCTGATAATCGACGATCAAAACCTCATCGATTGTGGGATATCTCCGAATGACGGTTGTTAGAGAAGGAGCCGACCTAGGAATAATCCATTTATACGAAGCTAGCTAAATCTACCTAAACAAAGGTAGAAAAAGAAGATGAAGGAAGCAGAGGAACTTACTAGCCAAGAAGAGCAGAGGAGTAGTGAGAAATTGACATAAAGCGGTGGAGGAAACCCTAGCAACTTGTAGCAGTAACGGAAGATAGTTTCCAACGACTAAAGTTTAGCAAATTCGCGGATCCACGGTCCCATGTCTCAAGACTCAGTGTCAGCCTTCCGGGCCCATGGCCCCAGGTCTCACGGACCCGACTCCATCCATAGGAAGAACTATACAATTTTATTGCTTTCTAGATGAAGAAATATTAACCTTTAAGATGGGTGCTTCTGACTTCCCGAGCTCGCTACGCGAACCCGAGTAGCAGAGGGCAAACTGTTAGGGATAAATATTTCCCTTTAGGATAATGCAAATCTTTTAGCGCCACATGTAATTATAAAAATGGAGGCCACATTTCCTGAACTCATCAACTCGTGCCATGTGATTTTGAGAGAGTGAATACTTTCAAACTCGTCCCACATGATCTAGATAGTGTAAACATTTCATAATGTTCACCAATTCGTGCCAAATGATACGGAGAAGTGTAAATATTCACAAACTCGTGCCAAGTGATTTGGAGAATTGTGAAATTAGGTGAACGAGTATTCAAGCAGGGACGGCCAGGTAACTAGACAACTATGAATCTGGGCAACCAGATAGCTGGGCAGCCATGCGATCAGGCGAGGAGACAACCCACTATATAGGGAGCCAGGCATTCCCTACAATCTAGTACATTCAAATATCCGGGAAGGTAAGCAGGCACCCCGATGCTATTTCAAAATGATTATCTGGCAAGGTAAGTTAAATATCATCATATTAGTGGGAGAGGATTTTCGTATCCTAAGACTCAGTTTTTATATATTTAACTTCACTTACACCCTTGTACGAAGGCTAGAACAAGCCTATAACATGTTATTTTTACATGTCATAGGTGAAACCGACTAATCATTGTTTGTTGGAAAGATAAAGACATGAGATGCCATGACAATCAGGCGCCAAATTCACCGGAACATGCGCATACTATGCACCAATTCCAACGGTTTTGTCTACCCGCATGCAGGCAGAACAAATGAAGTAGGTGAAAAACACTCAAGTATCTCATACAAACCCGACGTGAATTGATGTGTCCATAATTTGCATAGTTTAAGCATGCATATCATGTAGGTTTTAGATTATTTACTTGAATCTTCATGGCATTTCATACTTGTTTTGTCCCACTTAGAGTATTAGGAGCTGCATTAGGTCCTAGTGAGTCTTTTGCATGTCTTTGAGTAGTTTTCTAGGTGTTTGGAGATACTTGGTGGCGTTTGGAGATTTGGTGCTTAAAGACTAGAGAGGAACCATCCGGAACGTCTCAAAGAACCGATCAGAAGAAGGCGATCCGATTTTATCCAGCTCTTGGAGTCTTCATGAGAGTTGTAGCCGGATGATTCCTCTAACCATAGGAGTTGGAATCAAGTCATGCGGACATGTGGTTTGAGAGATATGGCTGATTTACCAGAGATAGGTCCGCCTGGCCGAGACGGTTTCTTCAATACCGAGTTCATTGGTCGGTGCAACTGCTCGGTGTGGTACCGAGGAGTGACATCGGTATTGAAGGGTCTCTACTCCGAATTAGCCTCGGTGGTCTTCACCAAAGTTGTAGAGGAGTGAATCAGATTTACACAAGAGTTTGAATCAGGTTATTTGGACGTATGAATATGGAGATAAGACGGATTTACTGAAGGTATGTCCGTCTGGTCGAGAGAAGATGAAACCGTCCAAATAACCGGAAAAACGAAGACCTTCCGTTATGAAACAACTCCAGTGGTCTTCATGCAACCTATAGAGGACTGCATCAGATTTACACAGGAGTTTGAATCATATCATTTGGACCTCTGGATCGGATTTTATGGCCAAGACACTGAAGCATGATCTGCCTGGTCGAGAAGAGATGACATCGTCCAAAGAACCGGTAAAACAAAGTTCTTCCGATCATATTCAGCCTCTCCGGCCTTCATTAAAGTTGTAGAGGGAAGACTTAGCTGTTCATACAAGAAAACCTCATGTCATTTGGATATCAGGCTAGGGAGATGCCTCGAATTTATCGAAGACGCATCCAAGATCTGACCGGGTCAATACCCGGTTTGTTCCGGGTTGACCCGGTTCGCCCATTTTCATTTATAAACCCAAAAACCCTAATTTTCATTCTTATGCTTTCTTTGTTCAAAAATACCTTATCCTTTAGGAGAGAAATAGATTTTTGGAGAGAGAGATCCTTTAATTTATGCAATTGATTGTTTTTTTGATTGAATCTCTTCTTCCTATCTCATCTCTTCTTTGATTACACAAGAACCATCCATGGATCTCTCTCTTTCTCCATCGATTTTGAGAGGTCCTTTATGGGGTTTTAGTAGTTCTTTAGGATCTAGGGATGGGGTAGAATTAGATGATCCAAGGCTTGATTTGTGATGTCTTAGGGTAGAATATCTTTTATCCTTTCTTGTTAAGTGATTTTAATGATGGATCTAGCTTGGGAAAGTGGATCTAGACATGAGGCATTTCATGCACACAAGGTGTTTGATGAAATGCCTAGAGGAACTTTTCAAGTGATTTTCATTTCTAGCCTAAGGGATTAGTTGTCTAGAGTGATTATTTGGTTGATCTTGTTTATATGTTCTCAAGGCTTGCTAATGGTTGTTCCACAAATGACAATTTGCTAATGGGATTAATGATTAGCAAAGTGATTAGTGCCTAGACATAGGATTAGTCTAAATTAGGATCTATTACCTAGGGATTAGTCTTCATAAAGCTTTAGACATCACAATTAGGACTTGGATCACTCTATTTCAATAACCCTATCCTTGGATTCATTTTTGTTCATTGAATTGCATCACTTGTTTATTGCTTTAGCTTGTTTTGTTTTCATTTTAGCTTCTTAATCACAAACCCCTATTTGCTTGCTTAACTCACTTAGTAGTATGTATTCCTATTGCTTGAAACTTAACCCTTGGTTCGATCATTTTATGCTCAATAGGCATTTTAGGTAATTGATATAGGTAAAAATCCATATATCATGAATATCCAAAACCCGACCCCATAACTGGACACATGACTCGGTATACTAGTCCGGGTAAGTACCTTTTTAAATACACATATCTCTCTCTCTCTCTCTAGGGAGGAGGATCCGCTTTTCATTCTATTTTCACCATTCTCTCTCAACTTCTAAAGCACATAGCCATTCTTTATCCTCCATACCTAATCTTACCCTCTTTCTTGCCATTTTCCAACCACCTCTCTTCAAATCCCTATGCTTCTCTTTGACCTTTTCACCTCAAAGTGCCCTCCAACTACATAGATACTTCGCGTATCCATCCCTTTCTCTGGGACCCAAAGTCAGCTGAACCGGTCTCCTTCCTTGTCTTTTGATTCTTTCTAGTTTCCAATGCATCAACATGTGGTATATTCTTGTTTGTTTACTCACTTGATCATCAAAAAGTTCTCAAAATACACCATTCCATAGTGTCTTCTCGATGAGTTTGTCCGTTTTGAATGAGACTTGACTCTAAATGGACAAAACATCCCCAAAACAGTCGCTAAATTAACAATGAATTTCTATTACACTAAAGTGCGAAGATTTATTTCCTTGCTAAATCGTCAAAAAATTGTAAATATTTAGCGAGGAATCTGAAACGAGGATTTTACGACGAACTTCAATTTGAAACGAGGATTTTTGCAAAACTTGCGATGAATGCTGATTTGCTACGAGCGATTAGCGGCAATTTGGAATTTGTCGCAAAAGTACTTGAATCATTGATTTGCAATGATTTTGAGACGAATACCGGCATCGCAAACATATTGTTTTCTGTAGTGCTTTAAAGAAAATTTTGAAGCTGTCCGAGAGAATATGAAATGTAAAAAAAAAAAGTAGATCGAGGCTATCTTCTCAATTGATGTTCTAAAGGAAGAAGAAGAAGATGATGATGTAGTACTATATATATATATATCATATAAGATCGATCGTTGTTTGGTTTTCTCCTTCAAAAAGTTGATGGAATAATTTTAGATAGTTGTAATAATTGAAAGAAGTCTTGTCGTTTATCTTTTTGTATTTTTAATCAGATTTTCATAATGAATTAAGTTCTTTTTAAATAATTTACAACCTGTGCCATCATGTTATTTGAAATTTGGCCTAAAGTGTTCCTTGAGTATTGGTTAAAAGCAAAGGATAAACTCATAGAATAAAGCTGAGAGCGATGAACATTGATTTTATTTTTTATATTCTTATAGGTTTACAAAGAAGATAGACTATGTTTATACACATAGCATAAACCCTAATGTCTCATGACATGTGTCGAAGATCAACCAGTGTTTAAGCCATCAAGGGATGAGAAACGGTTTGTCAGCTAATCTTATCTCGATAAACTCACAGAGTAAAGCTGAGAGCGATGAACATTAATTTGATTTATTATCTTCGTAAAGGTTTACAAAGAAGAGAGACTGGGTCTGTTGGTTTGCCTGCCGCAGGAGGCTGCGGCTGCGGCCAAACATTATTCGTTTACAAGACACAGCCTCATGCGGCCAAACGCAGCGTCTGGTCGCAGCGACCTGCGATCGGAATTTTTTGACGCTGGAGAAATCCATCGTTGTGTTGCGATTTTAGCTGCGACTAGAATTGTAAAAGACAAAATTACCCATATTATTATAGTAAATTACAAAAATGCCATTTAACTGTAAAATCAAGTTTAAGTGTCAATCTTTTTCTTCTTGCTGAAACTCCTTCTTCCTCTTTCATCCCCAACTCCATCTTCCTCAATTCGAAGCTCTGTGTGTTGCAGGAGCTGCTTCAACCCCATCTCCTAACTTTATCTTCCTCGATTCGATTTGGGTACTGTAATTTTCTACTTTGTTTTGTTCTTTCTCGTCACGTCTGAGATATTTTCTTCTGATTTTATCTTCTCATTTCAACCAAATCTGTAAATTAGATGGTTGTGTTATGTGAGGCTCATGAAGAGTCGTGTTCTTGAGTTTATGTGGTGAAATGTAGCAAAATAGCTTTAGGACATTTGTGGTGAAATGTAGCAAAATAGCTTTAGGACATCATGATATAGGCTCGTTACTGTATTTTTTTCCTTTGTTTTTAGTTGATAACCAGGTATGTTAGTGTATCTCTGATTTTATCAAAGTTCGAAGCTTTTATTGGATATTGAGAGGTAGATTTGATTGCCATATGTTTCATGCTTGAGCTTGGTACTGGTACTATTAATTCTTGTGTTTTGTTCTTGAAGAAGATGAAGCTACTCTATATTTACTTGTAAGTTGTAATGATGAATGAGCACTTAACCCTAATGTTTCATGACAGGTGTTGAAGATCAACCAGTGTTTTAGAAATCAAGGGATGAGAAACGGTTTGTCAGCTTGATCTTATCTCTTTGCCCCGTACTTGTCTTCAACGTCACACTATCCTTATGAATTAATGAAACTCTGCTTTTGCCGCAGGAAGTTTGTGATGAAGATGATTGAGTGGGCTTTAGAATCTGAATCAACTTGGGCTTTGTCTTCACAACATGTTGATTTGATTTCTGAATTGATTTGGGCTTCTCAACATATTGGCCCAAAATCGATTTCTCTTTAATGAAACCGATGCCGTTTTGTGCAGACTCTGCTTCCTCTGTGTTTCTCAGTTCATTAGCCCCTCTCAAACTTGGTCTGGGAGGAGCATCCACACCGAATTTGTACCAAAGAGAGACAAAGGCATTATATATACGGAAGTGACTTAGTAAGTATATCGGCTATCTGAAGTGTTCCTAGGATATGTGTAACCACAAGAGCGTTGAGTGCTACACGTTCCCTCACATAGGGATAATGAACACCGAAATGCTTTGTTTTGGCGTGATAAGCAGGATTCGCAGTGAGGTACACAACATAAAGGTTATCGCAGAACAACTCCGGTGTCTTATGTAGTGGCACGCCAAGTTCCTTTAACATTGAACCAATCAAAGTTAGTTCTCTGGCAGTTTCTGATAAGGCTCTGTATTCTGCCTCGGTTGAACTTTTGGCAACCGTTTCTTGCTTCTTCGCAGACCAAGAGATTAGATTTTGACCAAGGAATGTACAAAAGCCTCCTGTTGAACGTCTTGTAACGGGACAATTCACCCAATCACTGTCACTATACGCTCGTAAGGTAAAATCCGAGTTCTTAGTAAATGAAACTCCAAAGGTGATGGTGTCCTTAATATATCTTAGAATCCTTTTGAGGATATGGAAGTCAGAAACGGTGAGAGCATGCCTCTTTTGACATACGTAGTTAATCGCAAATTGTATATCCGGGCAAGTAAGAGTAAGATATTGCAGCTTACCCGCAAGACTTCGGAAGTAAGTAGGATTCGAAAACAGTTCAAACTGATTTGGAACACGATTGAGCTGGAGAGGCAGTGGAGTCGGCATTGGTGCACATTCACTCATTTGTGCACAAGCTAAGAGATCTTCAACGTATTTTTGTTGAGATAAAAACAGCCCCTCTGTGTGAAATTGTGCCTGAATCCCAAGGAAATAATGGAGTTGACCCATGTCTTTCATACGAAACTGTTTGCTAATTAAGTTCAACAAGTAAATTATTAAGAACATACGAGTTATTTCCAGTGATGACCATATCGTCTACGTAGAGAAGCAACATGATAACATCCTGGTTTTTGACATAGACAAACAATGATAGATCAGGTATGATGCAGATAAATCCAAACTCAAGGAGAAAATTGCTAAACTTGTCAAACCATGCTCTAGAGGATTGTTTTAAACCATACATAAACTTGTGCAAGAGACACACATGATCAGGCTTAGTGGGATCTACAAAACCAGGTGCTTGCTTCATATAAACGGTTTCAGTGATATCGCCATGGAGAAAAGCATTTTGAACATCTATTTACTTGATCTCCCAGTTCATTGTATTGGCGACATGGAGAACTGATATGACTGTAGCACTCCGCACCACAAGACTATAAGTTTCCAAATAATCTATTCCCTCTTCTTGATCGAAGCCTTGTGCCACCAATCTAGCCTTGAGCTTATGAAGAGACCCATATGCATTTAATTTGGTTAGAAAAACTCATTTACTGCCCAATACATGCATGTTTTCAGAGTATGGATCAAGAGACCATGTATTTGTATCATGACAGTTTTCCATTTCAACATTCATTGCATCATTCCAGCATGGATCTTTTAAGGCCATTGTGACTTTTTTAATTCAGGATATGAGGCTCTTTGAGTCATCAGGACATATCGTGGATTTGGCTTTCGAATTCCAGATTTTGCTCTTGTACGCATAGGATATGTTGATGTCTCTACTGCTGGTGCTGAGGAAGATAGATTCGAAGCTGGCGCATGTCATGAGCAAGAGATGTATGTCCTAACTGCAGAGGTTGGAGCACTGTCGCCTATAGATGCAGGATCAAAGCCTGTCGTACGCTCATAATACTCATCTTTTGCAGTGGTAGACAAATCTTGTGAAGTTGTGGCTTCTGATGTCGGGAAAGGTAGAAAATCAGCTGCAGAGGACAGAGAAGAACCAAGAGATTGAGTATGATCTGGTAGAACTATAGGATCCATTATTGCAGGGATTGGAGTTGCAGTATTTTTTGATGCAGGTGAAAAATCTGTAACTGCATGTTGGACAGAAATTTCAGATGAGGAATATGTAATTGCAGGTTCAGTAGAGGCTTGCTTTGAAGGGGTAAAACACTTTTGCCAAGCATCAAGCAAAGGAGTGACAGCATACGGTTGTAGATTCGCATACAAGTCTTGAAAGGGATAAGTGTTTTCATCAAAAATCACATGGCGGCTGATGTAAACTCTTCCTGTTGGAGGATATAAGCATCGATACCCCCTTGTACATGTCATTATATCCGAGAAAAATGCACCTCAAGGATCTAGGATCAAACTTATTTGCTGCATAGTCTCGAAATGTGGGGAAGCAAGCACATCCAAAGGTTCTCAACGCAGAATATTCAGGTGGTTTACCATAAAAAATTTGTAAAGGGGGAAACTTTGTTGTCAACAACAGATGAAGGAAGCAGGTTACTCAAGAAGTTTGCTGTGCAAAAGGCTTCAACCCAGTACTTTTGAGGAGTTTTACTCTAAAAGAGCATAGACAAGCCAAGTTATGTTATGTACATGTGCTTTCTCTCAGCAATTACATTTTGCTGAGGATTATAGGGACATGAAATGAATTGTCGTATGCCTGCTACTTGTTGTAGATGAGAAATATTTTTTGTACGTGTGAATCTCCACCATCACACTAAAAGATTCCAATCTTAGATTGTAACTGGTTTTCAACCAGATTTTGAAATGCAACAAAAGTGGGATACAAATCTGATTTCATACGGAGAGGATAGAACCATCAATATCTTGAGAAGTTGTCAATAAAAACAATATATTGTTTGAAACCTTGGACATACACTGCTGGTGAAGAGCCGCAAAGGTCACAATGAATCCTTTCTAAGGGCCTAGATGCAACAAAAGTAAAAGCAGAAAATGGTAATATAGAACTTTTTCCAAGATGACAGGCTTCACAATCTGTCTTGGTAGTTTTATTTATTGAAATGGCTTGAACAGCTACCAACTGGTGGAGGACTTGATCATTCGGATGTCCAAGGAGCTATGCCACACCTCATCACTTGCTGAGTGTTGACGTGAGGAGTAGAAGACTTGAAAGTTTGGAGCCTTAAGCAGGTATAGACCATCATGATTGCTTCCCATTACCAACGACCTCGTTGTGTTCTTATCATTTATGCGCACACCATCATAATCAAACTCAAAGGAGCAAGGGTAATCTTTAGTAAGTTTTGAGACAGAAAGCAAAGATTTGGCTATGTCTGGACAAACCAGAACATCTTTTAATGGAAGATTACCTGAGGTTGAAGCAATGTTGATTGATCCCGTGTGAGTAATACGAAGAAACTCTCCATTTGCAACCATGACAGAGTCGGATCCATTGTAAGGCTGAGAGAACTGGAGATGTCTAGGACTGTTTGTAACGTGAGAGGAGGCACCAGTGTCAGGGTACCACTCAAGTCCACCCTGATCAGAGACTTCTGTAATGCGTAGAGCAGCAAGAGCTGAAGGCATTTGTTCATCCTGATAACTATGGTTGAAACGATGCCAGCATTGTAGTGCTTGATGACCTACTTTTCCACATATTTGGCAAGTTGGTCTACTGTTAGTATCAGAAGAGGGGGAGGAGCCATGAGAGGTGTTGAATTGCTGATGAAAGCCTCGACCTCTGGTGGAGAATGATCCTCTGCCACGGCCAAAGTGACCAAAACTATTTTCTCTGTCCCCAGTGGACATGTTGTTGTTGAAGTAGTTTGAGTTGTTACTGCGTGTCATGTTGAAAGTGAGATGTGGTTACACAGTTGTCTCACTGAGATAGCTCTTCAGACTATCCTCATAACAATTCCATCGAGGCACAACATCTTCAAATGTCTGATTAGGAAAGATGTCCAAAGAACCCTCAATGATTGTCTTGATTGGCTCGTATTCTCGATCAAGACCATGTAAAGCAGTGAAGATTTTCATGTTCTACGTGACTGGATTCCCAACAGACTCTAGTTGATCACACAAACTCTTCACCTCTTGCAGAAATTCATACATTGGCTTTTCATTTTTTGACAAAGTCTGTAACTTTTGTTGCAGTTCAAACAGACGGGATGAAGACACACGATTAAAATGCTTTGCTAAGGAGAGCCATACCTCTTGGAAGCTGGAACAATGAACAACTACTCTGAGGATGCTTTCTGCAAAAGAACCGAGAAGCCACGAGCGGACAACATGATATGTTTTATGCCAGATAGCGTGAGCAGGATTTGGCGTGGTGGTGACTATGTCGTCGTTTTCAGGAGTGTCTATGGTGGAAGACAGAGCTGGAATAGAGCCAGTGACAAATCCCAGGAGCCGTTGATCGGAGAGGAAATACTCAAACTGAGATTTCCATAAAAGGTAGTTTCTTTCTGTGAGTGTGATGGTAACACAATTACTGATATTGAGAGAAGGGACAAAATAAAGCTCTATCTATGGCTCTGATACCATAAAAGCAAAGGATAAACTCAGGGAGTAAAGCTGAGAGCGATGAAAATTGATTTGATTTCTTATCTTCTTAAAGGTTTACAAAGAAGAGAGACTATATTTATACACATAGCATAAACCCTAATGTCTCATGACAGGTGTCGAAGATCAACCAGTGTTTAAGCCATCAAGGGCTGAGAAACGGTTTGTCAGCTTGAACTTATCTCTTTGCCCCGTACTTGTCTTCAACGTCACAATATTCTTATGAATGAATGAAGCTCTGCTTTTGTCGTAGGAAGTTGGTGATGAAGATGGTTAAATGGGCTTTATAATCTGAATCAACTTGGGCTTTGTCTTCACAACATGTTGATTTGATTTCTGAATTGATTTGGGATTCTCAACATATTGGCCCAAAATCGATTTCTCTTTAATGAAACCGATGTCGTTTTGTGCAGACTCTGCTTCCTCTCTGTTTCTCAGTTCAATATTGGTTTGGTTTTTTGTGAAGATTGATTTAGTCATGTTCAATCTCTCAACGATTTCTTTGTGTTACGTGAACGTGTTTAGGGTTAAGACCATTGCAAAGCTCAAGGTTATACATTTGTTTCTATATACGTTGAAAAATTTGCAAATTTAGCAGTTTTCTCAAAGTTGTGGTAAAAGAGACATTTTTAGCTGAAGCTTTGTCAAAGTAACATTTTGATCAGCAAGTTGAACAACTCTAAATAATTGGACTTAAACATGATTTAATCTTCTCACTTTAAGGTTTTATATTCATGATCATGGTTTAAAAAACATATTCAAGTTTTCTTACTTCATTTTACCATTTTTTTCTAACTCGAGTGGCAATTATTTTTGCTAAGGTTTCACATCCTTACCTCAGACGTTGTTTCAAGCTGCATGATTTTCAACTAAGTGCAACCTTTTTTTTTACTTTCATATGCAAAATATCTAGAGATACGGACCAACGTGTCCTCTAATCAATAAGAAGCAAACCTAGAGAATCAAAATGTTAGATTTAGGATGACTTTGCAAGGTTTCATGGTTGGGTTTTGTGGATTATAAGTTTGAAAAGAAACTAGGTAATTATCTGCTGTACGCCGTAAGATTATTTTTATACATTTTTTTTTTGTTTTAGTGTCATTTATATATATGTAATATAATTTAAATTTTAATAAAATAAAGGATCTATTTAAAATTAGCAAAATATGTTAGTGAAAAAGTAAACTTACATCCATAGATAACTAATTAGAGTTTTTTTTTCTTTTGTCAATCTAATTACAGTTTTTTTTAAGATAGACAACATTCGTTTTAAGATAAGAAATCAATAACCAACCAACTATCTTAATAATTAGAAAAGAAATGATTTAAAAATCAAAAACAAAAACATTCAAATTTTTCTAAAACACAATAAAATATAACAATATATATATGAATTTATTATTTATGTTTTAGTTTTTTAATTAACAACTTGGGAAATATAGTTCAGTTTGGCTTGATTTGTTTTCTCTTATGATTTAAAAGTGAGTTTCAACAAATCGCTTGTTTTTATTATATCAACTCAAGCCACTCGTTGCATCGTAATTATTACATTACTATATGAAATCGATAGTTTTTTTTTAATTATCTGATATTGATAATAAGAAGCTCAAGCTCTGATGCAGAGCAGTACACTAATTTAAAAAGAAATACAAACCGAGACCAATAACATCAAAGCCTAATAATAAAGACTAATGGATGCTATAACGGGCTACCATAAAAGAAAAAAACCATAGTATTGTAAGCCATCATCCACTCTCTTCACGAATCTGTTCCGTGAATACATGGTATCTAGGCCACTCTGCAGGCTTCGAGATCACATCAAATGCGGCTTTACAATCAAGAGCAATCATCACATTCTTTAACCTGAGGTCACATATACTTTGGAGAACCCATATGATGCCTCTTAATTCTCCAATGATGCGATTCGGAGATCTCGTGAAAGCTTCTCGGGCATGAAAAATAACATTACTATTGTCATCCCTAGCAATCCAGGTAGCTCCACAATGTAGATTGGAATTTCTTGAATTCACGTTCATGTTGCATTTGATCAATGAATTCGGCGCAGGATGCCATATATCATCAGACATGCAACATATCATCTCACTGTTACCTGCTTCATTCACATCCGCATTTGCATCTCTCCATGCCTTAGCGTCATCTACAGCCCTCCGCATCACTATCGAGATCGTCTCTTGCTTTTCAGCATACATAATCGCATTCGTGTGTATGAATGAGATACACCATAAGACCCATGGAATCTGACTTCTGGTGATATTTGGGAGACCTTGTAAATCCATTAAATCGAACAGGTATGTCATGTTCTCATCAAGGGAAGACGAGAAACCATTTGCAGGATAAGGAATATGCGCTGTAGACAAGATTTGATGAGCCGATACACACCGAAACAACACATGATTAATTGACTCAATTTTGGGTTCTGTTAGAATTTTCCAAATTCGTTGTTTCAAAGCTGTCATGTGTTGCTCAATCTGACTTAATGGTGCCTGCGGAATCAGAGGATAATTTGAGACAAACTAGTACCCACTATTAACTATATTCTCACCAAGCTCAGTGTAAGCCCACACGTTTCGATCAACTACCCTGCCGATTGGCGTACTGAAAATACGAGCTTAAATCTGCTAGTGGAAAAAGCTCATTAACTCTATTTTATCTCCATTTACAATCTGTTGATATGAGAGAAGACACATTTAATTCCAAATCGATTAATGCCTCTCTATTCATTGGTCTGCGTGGGTGTCTATCCATGATCAAATTCTCCAACCAGATATGTGTATTTAAACTATTACCAATAGTTTTCATTAAACCACGTTTCAATAACTCACGACCAAACACAATGCTTCTCCACGCATATGATGGTCTATATCCTTTACCACTATCAAGAAAGTTTTTTGACGCAAAGTATATTCCTTTGTATACTTGAGATAATAGTGAAGAAGGATCATTGAGTATTTTGCACGCTTGTTTAGGTAGCAAAACTTGGTTAAAATCGCCAACATCCCGAAAACCAAGACCTCCTTTTGCTTTCGATTTGCACATTTCTCTCCATAATACCCATTGAATCTTGCTTTTCTTTTCACATGCATTCCACCAGAAATTCGTCATTGCACTCGTAATTATCTTGCATTGATGTTTAGTCAAGCGAAAACATGACATCGCATAGACAGGGAGAGCCATAGCGATGGATTTGAGGACCTCCTTTCCTCCTAGAGATAAAGTCTTAGCATACCATCCATTTAATCTTTTGTTGAGCTTATCTCCAATGAATGCTAGTAGCTTTTATTTGGATCCACTGAAATATTCCGAGAGCCCCAGATATTTCCCATCTCCACCTTCTTTCTCAATACCAAGTAATTCAGCGATTAGCTTCCTTCGAAAATGATCGATATCGGCGCCAAAAGTTATCACAGATTTCTGAAAATTTATCACTTGCCCCGACGCATCACCGTACAGTTTCAGACATCGAAGGAATTATGAGCATTCACTAAGAGTTGCGCGTCATAAGAATAGGCTATCATTGGCGAAAAGAAAATGTTGGATGGACGGACATCGTCGTGTTAAACACATCCCAGTGATTTTTTCATCTTTCTCTGTTCTGTTCAAAACATGAACTAAAGGTTCAGCACACAAGATGAAAGATGAAAAGAAATGGCGACATCAGATCTCCTTGTCTAATTCCTCTTTCCGGTTTGATTTATCCATGTGTTTCGCCATAGATTAGAACTGTGTATGACACTGATCTTACACACTCCATTATCCAGCATGTCCATTTCGGAGCAAAACCCATTTTACCAAATAAATCTTCTAAGAAGCACCACTCCACTCTATCATAAGCTGTTACGAATCCCCTAGATCGCACACTCTACGGTTTGGGTAAGACGGGATAAGCCTTGCAAGCAAGCAACGAATCACTTCAAGGAATGTGGATCGAATGGTCTCACAAGGGTTGCGGAAGGCCCTTGATATTCCGCTTTGATTCTTTTGGATATGACTCACCAAAAGCATCAAAGGATTTCGATGGATATTACTCACCAACGAGATTGATCTAGAAGTGAAAGAGATTTTTATTCAAAAGACTAGATGATTTTCGATAATGAATTACAAGGTAATTATATAGGAAAATAAGAGGGGTTGCATGCACAACAATTAACCACCTCGAAAATGAGAGAAAAATAAAGATAAAGTTTGAACAAAGACTTGACTAAAATTAAACACAAACTTAACCCCTTGCCATTCCATGCGAAAATGCCCCTTTAGATTCTTGATATTTTTGTTGACTTTGACTTGTGAATTTTGTGGGCTTCATGGGCTTAGATCAACACATTGGATTTTATTGGAAGTGAAATATTTGCCTCGTTAAAAAACCTTGCTTCGGAAAACCCGTTGGGACAAAACCGAAACGAAGGAAAAGAGCACAAATAAATCACTTAGCCAAATGTTGATCTACTTGGGCCTTGTTTCCATATCCAGTGAGGTTGGTAAACAACTTCTTCATCCGAGCCCAAGTGCCTTTATTAAATCCGACTTGATGAAATAACCTCCCAAAGACTCTGTTGAATTGTTTTGCTTTAGCTCCTGTCCTCGAACTAACTTGATCACTTGATTTCCTTAGAATTCCAACAGGTTCATGCATAGCTCCAAGCTCGGGTTCGAGTTGCTCATCCAAGATCATATCATCCCCCCTCTCTTCAAAAGGATTTGACCTCAAATCCGAAAAATCTGCACGTAAACGAGCTAAGTTAGTATGATTAAATTTCAAAACCGGATTACACTTACCTTGCGAGCAGATCTTGTGGGTGTTGGAGTTGGTATGTGCTGGTGTTGGAAGTGGTTTATGCCCTCTAGAGTTCGCAAAAACAGAACGGCTATTGCTCTCAGCTCCCAACGTTTCTTCTTGAACGGTTTGGTCCTTCTCGGATCCGGTTGGCACGTTATTAGCTATCTCAAGATCTGTGTGTTCAAACAACAAAATACCACGACCGTTAGTCTTAAAAGATGTATTAAGTCGAGAGAACTTACCTGACCCAGCAGTGGTTTGGTCGTTTGAATGCTTCTTTTGCTCCGCTTGATGTTCTTTGGTCGTTGGTGTAGTTTTCAAAGGCCAGCTTGATTCGGTGTGTGCTACTGGATTTTGGTTTCGACCAGTCTCCTCTAATGGTCCAGTTGGTCGACAAAAGTGATCAGACTTAGTGACAAGTCGTTGATCCAGCTCCTCTCTCAATCGAACCAAGTAATTCATATGCTTGTAGCCGAGACCAAAGGATCGATCGATCTGTTGGAGGATC
>PKML01036848.1:119508-142892 GCA_002933935.1 Eutrema yunnanense
CTGAATAAATCATCAATAGAATAGAAAGAAGGGTTTAGAGATCTGATCTCGGACGAAGGGAGATTCAGACTTGTCTCTCTAAAACCAAAGTAAAATCAAACACAGAAATAAAGCATAGCCTAAACAAGTGGCTGTAAAATCCTATTTATAACCTAAAACACGAGTTGGGGTCTTCTTGTAATTATTAAAGACTTCTGGGCACTTTTGCAATTCTTCAAGTCTTGGAAAACTCGCGGGTCGTGTCTTGCTGCGATGGGTATCGATCGATACCAGGGGGTATCGATCGATGCTTGTTGTGAAATCAGGTACTCAGCAACACGACTTCAGCTCTTGCTCCAAACTGCTCCAGAAAGCTCCCATAATTCCAATAATGCTCCAAACGTGCTAAGACCTGTAAAAGACTCTAAAAGACTCCAAAATACTATAAAGACTCTATAAAAAGGACTTATATCATGGCCTAAACAGGGTAAAAACTATGATATATCAGATTTGCTACTATAGACGAGCTCCAGCAAATCCCTCGCAATCCCGTCGTAAATTTGCAAGGGAATTGCGACTCTAGATGGTCCCTCGCACCTTCGTCGCAAATATGTTGCAAAGGCGTCGCAATTTTCGACGACCTTTTCCCTCGCAAAATAGCGACGGATTTGCGACGACTAGTTAAGCACTCGCAAATCCATCGTAAATTACTCGCAAATCCGTCGCAAATTTGCGACGGATATTATCCATCGCAAATTCCATTGCAAATCGATTGTTTTCTTGTAGTGAATATTTGTAACCAAATCTGTCGAGGTCGAGTGAAGCGCGAGAGATCGTGCAGTGTCGGGAGAATTGCTTCAAGTCGAACCAGCTTCCTTGGAGTGGAATCTCGTTCTAGAAATCGAAGTGCACAGTTTGTAGAATCGCCGTGATGATGCTTCCAAAGGCGGTAGTAGCGTCTTCGGGTTTCGTGGAGGGCGCGTCGTGTTTCACCTTCACCAAGTTCTTCGAGATGATACAAGCATAGCAAGCATTGTGCGGGTCGTTGGTGAAAGGTAGTTGAATGGTGACTAGCTCGCCTTTAAGGACACTCCCCACGTTCGCTCTCGAGAATATGGTGTGCGCTAAGAGCTTGTGTGTATAGCGGACAACGGGATGCGTGACTAGGGCGGCTTTGGACCATCCGTTGTTGTAGACGCCTTGTCCCGTTACGCTCCATAGACCTTCATCGGGATCCTCCTCGGGGTGAATCTCGTCGAGATGTTGAAGCTTCAAAGCTTCACAAAGTTCTGGGATCAGTAGAGCATAAGAATATATGCGAACGGTAAAAATAAGTGTACCGTAGTTCACTCTCGTATTAGAGCGTCTCTTGTAGCACATGGTGACGGTCGATAAGAATTCTTTGGTGAGATCTTCATAGGTAGGGGGGTTGAGCTCCATGAAGGGTCAAAGGTTAAGTGCGTCGAGATACCAAATCACGTCTTCTCTAATCCTGAGTGCGTCGAGAAATATATGTGAGGTGTTGATTTGATAACCAATTTGTTGAGCTTCTCAAAGTAATCGATATTCGGGTCCATAGGTTTCCCGATATATCGAACCTTCGGTCTTCGTTCCGGAGGTGGTGTCGGTTCGCGAGAAGGAGAAGGTGTCGGGTCACATCGCGGTGGTGGCAGACGAGTTATAGTCGAGCGTTGTCGACTCGCCAAGATTTGTGTCATCTCCTACGCTTCGTGTATCCGAGCTCTCTTTGTTCCCCTCGGTTCGATTAGTGGTTAATCTCCGGGATGACTCTCCTATGTAACCGCTCTTCTTTGAGTGAGTTATTCTCATTCTCTCGTGGTTCATTGTTCCTACAAAATAGAAAAAAATCTCGGAAAAAGCATGAATATGGTGGTGATTGAATATTTTTGTTATACGAATATATCAATTCTAGTATCAATTTAATCACTCAAATGAGAGAATTTGATCACAAGTTCAAACAAATCGAGTTCATGAATGTGAATTCTGGGTTTTTGACGTTCTTGCATAAAAATTTATATATATATATCGATTTTAAGTTCAACTTTATGCAAATTTCAGTAGATTAGTGTTTGCTAATTTATGATATAACTAGACTTGTATAAATTAATCAAAATTAATCTCCAAATTCGTTTTTATTTAAGCTTGAAAATTCCAAATTCTAAAAATCTCAAATCCAAAGGAATTAAGTGCTAAAATTGAAGTTCTAACCATTCTAGAAGTTCAATCTAGAGTTCTCTAACAATTTCTAACTATCAAAGACATAGATCTAGTGAATTCAAGCAAAACACTAGGTTTTTGTTCATATGAAAAAGTAGAAATTTTTGTTCGTACCTTGCTGGAATTGACAGGATGAGTGAGGAATTGAAATCTTCTCCGAAAAGAGTGAGAATGGACCGAAGAATTTTGAAAAAGTTTTTGAATTGAAAAATGTTGTTCTTGCTCAAAATCTCCAAATCTTTTGGAAGGGAAGAAGAAAGAGAGCTTGAATATTGAAATTCTCTTTTTGTACTTTAAAAAGTTGTTTTTATGTAAAAAGAAGTTTTCTGTTTTTCAAAAACTTTTGTGACTTACCTTAGCGGGACACGGGAATTAAACCGGGTTTGGTTCAATTTCACGTCGGGAACATGTTTGGAATTGCACGGTTTCGATACGAGAGGTTGTTGAAGTTGGTATTGCGGAAGTTGTTGTTGAATCCGTTGTTTAAACGGCTTTGGTATTGACATTGTGCTCCCATATAGTTAACTTCTTCTTCTTGAAGATACGGACCGTTGTTGTCGGGTTCGTAATAAGTGTCCCCATCGACTCCAATAGTAGCTTCACAAGCATGTACTTGGCGGTTTTGGTTGTTGAGAAGTCGGTTCATCATGACTTTAAGCTCAGAAATTTGTTTCGATTCTGACACGTTCAATCCGACATAGCAAGATTTTCATGGAGAAGTCTCCATTGCTGGTCGTGTCGAGAGAAAGTTGATATTTCAGTAGTAATCCTCAGTAGAAAGTGTTGAGCACATTCGGACCGGAGAAACCGTGATGAGGGCAATCTCTCTCGTACTCCTTGAAACGTTTCCACGCTTCATAGAAAGACTCCACCAGTTGTTGATGGAAATTTTGGATTTTGTTTCTTAGCGCGTTGGATCTCGACTTCGTGTAGAAGTGGTTTAAGGAGGCAGTTTTGCACTCTTCCCAATTAGTAATAGATCTTGCAAGCAAAGATTTCAACCAACGGTGAGCTTTATCGACTAAAGAAAAAGGAAAAAGCTTACACTTCAAATAATCGGCGGGAACTTGGTTCGTTCTCGTCGTTCCGCATATCTCTTCGAACATCTCGATGTGCTCCATCGGATGCTCGGTTGCAACTCCATGAAACTAATTTTGTTTTACCAAAGCAATGATTTGAGGTTTGATCTCAAAATTATTTCCGTTCGGTGTAGGAAGTTGTATGGCTGCTCGGTTTTGGAAGTGTTGATACGGTGCATCAAAATCAGCAATGATGTGGTTACGCGCTTGTCTCCTCGGAGGATTAGCGGGCAATACGGGACGGTTGGCGTTCACGCTATTAGGAGGAATCGGTGCATTAGCTTGAGCATCGTTCCTTGGTGCATCACGATCGACGGTAAGTTGTCGCCTCGGATTTTCAGCATTTTGGTTGTGGTTTTCTTCAGGATCGAGATGTGGATGGTCATTAGCACCATGGACAGCCTCTTGATCTTCTTCGTGATCCGAAAAATCATGGTCATCCTCGTGATCTAGTTGATCACGGTTTTGTTGATCTTTCGGGTGGTCGTTTTTGCCAATCCTTAAGTTTCTTTTGAGTCTTCGGAGTTCTCTCTCGTGTTTGTCGATATCATCTAGTAGCGGTACGGTTCCTCTAGGAGTTCTCTTAGTGTGCATTCACCTTAGAACAAAAGACAAAGATAAAGGAGAAACTCAAAAGAACAAGAAAGAACTTGAAAATAAAAAGTGTTTAGAGTAGAAATTAGAATACAAATCAAACAAGCTAAACTATCCCCGGCAACGGCACCAAAAACTTGACACACCAGGAATTAACCCCGGTGTGGGGTTTTACCCTTTATGTCTAAGCCGCAAGTTCACAACACACGAAGTAGTACTTAGGGATCGAATCCACAGGGATAGACGTTGTCCAATTTCTAACGAGTTCTTACTTATGTCTAGACGTAAATATCTTTTGGGTTTTGTCACGGTCGTATCTATGGAATCTAGACTAAACTAAGAAGGACAGTAGCTAACTAACTATTTTATCGAGGTTGTGAATCAATTAAACGAGGCGTTGGGCAATCGGAAATTTTCTAGGGTTTATGGCCAATTTTTACGAGGAGATTTCTAGGATTTCTAAAGCGACTTTTTGTCGTCTTTGGATTCTTGAACTTGGAACACGTATGCTGCGTGTAGTCTACTACCATAATCCTACACACCTACTCACCTCTGTACTCGAACGGTAGCTTCCGATTCCGTCCGCGCAAGAAGTGAATGATACTCTCAAGGTCGTTTACGCCCACAATTCCTCCGTAAGTATACTTCTGAAATCTTACGACGGAATTGCTCATCTACCCTAGGTCAAGCGATTCGATACAGCACTTCCGTGGCTCTAAAACACCTAATATCGATTGCTAGGACGATTAGTCAAGAAACGCATTAACAACAAGGATAGAACGAAGAACCCTAATCAATCGGTATCCTAGACTAAAAACCTAATAAGAAATCGAACCATAAGCTCCCCTTCAAACCCCTATACCCAACAAGGAGATTACTCAGCCATAGCTGAGGTAATCATATTCAATAAATCAAATAAAAACAGTAAGTAAAAAGGGATGAAGAAAGCTTCTCTATCGAAGAACACGAATCGAGAATCCTTTTCTCCAAACCAAAGAAAACAAGTCACAAGAGCTTCGCTTCTGCCTTCAAGCGTGAGAATAATGTAACGTGTCTGTCTAAGAGGCATAAAATAAGTATTTATAGAGCTAATCTCGTTTAGGGTTTGATTGGGGAAAAGACGGTTTTGGCCTCGGGTGAAAAAACAAGTCGGTTTGGTCGCGCCAGGAGCTGGTCGCGGGTCCGTCGTCTCCAGCCGCGGCGAAATGACTTCTGGCCGCGGGTCTGTTGCTTCTGGCCGCAGCGAATTGCTACTTGGCCGCGGGTCCAACTCCTCCAGGTGCGGCGGCTTCGTCTTCGGGGAAGCTTCATCTGCCTTCAGTGCTTTGGGTGTATTTAAGGATCCAACTGTTGGATTGCCTCCAACCTAAATGCATTTGAAAGCTGGTTGTCTTTAATTTGTTGTGTCCAAATTTGGGGATGATCAGACGGTGAAAATGTCTCCATTGGCTGCAAGACTTCTTGATGGTACGAGTTTATCCAAAAACGTACTTTTGCTCCGAAATGCACTCTTTTATTCCGAGTTACCTGAAATGTCTTTCAAATCTTTAAAATATAAAAATCACTTGAAAACCTTTGAAAACGGAGTTAAAACACCTGCAAAAGAATATGAAAGTGATCCATAAAAATGGTCAAAAACCGGTGTTATCAGAGATGTGTAAAATCTAAATCTCGGCTAGAAGTGGAGGAGAAAGGAGATCTGGAGAGGAAGTAAAGAATAATTGAAGGAGGAAAGGGGAAAGAGGATGAAGGGATCTCTATATGATCTAATTGAAGGTGTAACTGACAACGTATTACGTACGAACCCTAAAGAAAACGTATCGCCATAGGGGTTTATCATCGTCGGAAGAGAGATGAGAATGAGTTTTTGGTCTATGACACATGGCAATCTAAGGAATAAGTTTTCTTTGATGATGTGGCTAGCCTAAGGAGCCCCAAACTGCTGTTTTCATTTAGTAGGTGCTTGAATCCCAAGAAGCAGGATATGAAGGTTCTACTCCATATGCTTCCCCGGATTCTGAACGTGGAGGAGAGAGTAGCTGCGGCGGATCTAGGTATGGGTCGATTTCAATTTGATTTTGACAGAGAGGAAGATATCGCGGAAATCCTGAAGTTGGAGCCGTTCCACTTCGACTATTGGATGGTCTCGCTGGTTCGGTGGGAACCTATTGTGGACAGTAGCTATCCCTCAGCCATCACTTTCTGGATCCGGGTTATGGGAGTTCCACTCCATTACTGGGCGGATCAGACGTTTCGCAGCATCGGAGAAGCTTTGGGCGTGGTGAAGGAGGTGGACATCGATAACGGCAGAGTTCAGGTGATTTTGGACGGGTTCAAACCTCTATGTTTCGAGACCTCTGTCGAATTCCATGGCGGTGAAGAAACAATCATAACATTAAGGTATGAGAGGCTATTCGGGTATTGCAGGAGCTGCTTCAGTCTATGCCATGACCAATCAGCCTGCCCTCGTCGGGAAGGAAGGGCAGAGGATCAGGATCATATTGCAGAGGCTTCGAAACAGGGGTTGAATATAGTTAGCTACAAAGCTGCGGCAACCCACGGTATGAGTGAGAATCAGGTTAAACATCAATATGCAATGTCAAGCAAGAATCAATACGGGCAGGAAAAGGGGAAAGGAAAGGCTCTGGATTCCAGAGATGAGGGGACAAATAATCCCGCTGGCAAAGAGTTTCGCCATGGTCTTGGGCAAGGGGACAGAAGATACAAAGACAGAAACCCAAATTATGTCTCATCATCGAGTTTCTTACCTCCAAAGGAGTTGAACAAAAGGTACGCAATGTCCTCTTCGGGATTGAATGAGCTGAGAATCCCAGGAGTCGGGAATGGTCTATCTGATAATGAAAAGAAAATGCTAGAAGCTTTTCATGGCAGTAAAGTCGGGAACAGACAGGTTCAAAGTGCAGATGTAGTCTTAGAGACTCGTGGTGAGGTAGCACATGCCAAGGGAAAGGCTGTCCGCAGGGGCATTCTTTTTGAGGATGAAACAACGGACTCACCTGTAGTGGAGGGTCCTAAAGGTGAGACTTCTCAAACCTTAATCTCTTCGGAAACTTTCCCTACTGGTTTAGAGATGATTGAAAATTCTGGTGTTGATTTGGAATTAGAGGATCTAGTGAGTCATGAATCCAAGGGAATTTTAGAAAACCCGGATGTTGATATGGAATTAGAGGAGAGTAATCTGGTAGGGGCTGAGGTATTGTTGGGAGACGAAGCAGATGACGATGCAGAGTTAGTATCGGAGGATGGTAAGGTGACTGAGGAGAGCTTAAGGAAGGTCAACGATGTCAAGCTAAATGATGGTAAGAGGAACCAGACCCTCAAAGTGAAGAATAAGTTTATGGCTGCGGGTTCCAAAAAGAGGTTAGTGCAGGGTATCATATCTCCAAGGAAGAAAGGGATACCAAAGCACTCGGGACGTCCAGGTGAGGCTCATCAGGCTGCTGGCAATCCGCCAAAAAAAACAGGAGCTGCGGCAGAGACTTCAAATCCTGACATACAGGAATGAGAGCTGTGTATCAGAGGCCTCTTGTTTGGAGGAATAAGGGGTCACTAAGCTACCTCTGGGTTATCCAGAAGACGCTTTGGCCATGGTTTTATTTTCGGAAGCAAAAACTATCTTTCAGTTTATGTAATCTCTTTTCAGGATGTGTTGGTTTTAACAACTTCGGACCTGTTATATCAGGTGATATGTTTGATGGCTTCGGCCTTTTTTATAATAAGAACTTTTGCTTTTATCTTTTACTAGCAACTAGGCAACGACTTGATATTATATTGAAAGCCCCAGGGAAACTCTACCTTGACATACCTAATCAATTATTCCCCTTACGGTTTCACAGGGTTATCAAAATGGTTGACTTTGTTGCTGAAGAAGGATGGTTATCCCCGTTTGTAGAGATTGAATATTCGGTATCTTGTGAGATCCAATGGCTTAGTGCGTTAATTTATGGCAAAAATCAGGGCTTGATTTCACGACTTTTTTGCTTTACTACATCACTATGGACTTCATCTAGTCGTGTAATTAAAGGAGATGAGAAGCATCTTTGTCGGAAATTACTTACTCATTTATCTATTTTTCACAACAGTTGCTCAATCTCTCGGGTTCTTTATCTTGGGAAGTCACAAAGTAATTTGCTCAAGGATGGTGGTCCGGGGAAGAAAGTGAAGACGTCATTGAAACGGTTGGATAAGGGTCCACTGAAACAGTTGGTTATGTCAGGGCTTAGGTTGCCTTATTTTTTCTTTCAGGGTTTGTTGGGACATACTAATGGAAATTTCTCCTCTTAGTATCAGTACTACATAGACTTGGTTTCTTGATCTCATAGACTTGAGTTATCCCCGTTGGATGTCTTTCCCTTCTGTTACGACTTCAAGAATCTGAAAATGATCGATCATGCTCTTTTGCTCCTATATTTTTCCTTCTTATACTTTTCCGTCGCACCATTTACCATCTTCTATTCTTCTAGCTCCAGAGCGGCTTGGATTACCTTTCTTTTTTTGTTGCAGGATATGTGTTTGCTCGGGAGACAAAATGGCCTTTCATTCCCAAAAATAATCTGCATCATAAAGTGTAGAAAATAAATACGTAGGAGTCTGTAATTTCTCTAAGAATCTAAGGTATCAAAGTATTTAACTTCTAAATAATAGGGATCACATATAACACTATTTTAGTACAATGTCGCAATAGCATCTCCAACGAAACTGTTACAGGGCCATCAAAACCATTAGTCTTACTTTGATGTCCATGACACGATTATGATAGTGACATTTCAAATATTTTAATATATATCGTAATAATTTACACATGCTAGCCTAAAAAAGAGAAAGAAACACTTTTAACATCTTAATATTCTTTCAGATACTTGACTAGTTTTGATATTCTTATCATCGCTTATTTGCTCTTTTGCTTCTTTAAGTGGACTGCATGCCAACTTATCTGTTGTAAATCATTCTCAACATTGTAGTAAAACATGATTTCATAGCTTAAATGACAATCAGACACAATAAGAACCTGATTGTGTATTCATCCATCCACAAATTCGAGTCTTGCCATCATCTTGAAGAATTGAAACTTGGAAAAAGTGGTGAAGTTTATGTTTAGAATAATTTTCAAAAGCTTATACCTTCGGCCATAATTTTATTTAGTTTTTCATATTCATGCTTCAAAACTACAACATCACCACTTTACTTACTCCTCTAAGTGTATCACACAATGCAAGAATTATAAAAGTATTTGAATGACACGACAACAGAACCACCTTCAAAGAAGACGAATCTTCTTTAGATATAGATTTGTGTCAAAAAAAAGTTTGAGTAATCGAAATCCGATTTCATATATATATATAACCTTAACTTGTTCTTGCTTGCCCTTCTTGTTTAAAAATATCATTGCCATCATATTTTTTTGGTTTTCGAAGTCTGAGGACCAAAAAGTATGTGGGTATGTTTTCTCTATTCCATGACAAATAGGTTCAACCAATGGAAAATAAATTAGAGCAATTTAAAAGGGTAAGAAAATTTTAATCGCAAGTGAAATTTACACTACTTTGTGCAGTTGTAGCCGTAATAACACATTGTGGAAATCTTTGGAAAGGTAGCTTAAAGAATAAGAAAAAGCACAAGTGTTCTTAAAGCAAGAAATTTGTCGTTTTATAGAGAGACGGAGAGATAAAGCACCCAAGCTACATAGATTATGTGCCTGATCTGGCCATATGCTTATGTACGCTGACATCCATCTAACAGAGTGCATGTTGGATGTAAATGCAAGATCCATAGCTCCTCCTTTTACTCCCACCTGATGGACACCAAAACTAACTTGTTGTAGAAATTTTAGAAACCCAAAAAAAAGTTCAAAAGAATAGTAAAATAGAAACTGGCTTACACTAAAATAACCACCAAGGCAAAACGTAGTTTCCCTCAAACGTTGTTAACCTCTATGAAAAAAAAGAAGAGTATCATGCTTAACACATGTGGCTTACTCATGTACAAAATATGGCATCACTACTCATTGCCTCTAATCAACAGAAAAGGCAATGAAGAGCTGTTAGTATATGAGTTTCAAATTAAATTAGCAAACCACTAATATTGAAACAGAAAACATATGAGTAATGCAATCAAAGGTGGTCAGCAGTGTATTTAATTTGGCCTAGACAGACGGAATCACAGATGGTCAGAGTAGTGAAAAGCAGTCAAGAGCAATGTTGAGAGAATTTTTTTTAATCATGTGAACCTATGTGACATTAACAAATAATTAAGATTATAATCAAAATGGTAAATGGATCTAAAAGACTGAATGAAAAACTTAGGGTAAATATTGAATCATACATATGATCTTGAGTGAAAACTAAATGGGAGTGAATGTCAAGTAATCATAAACAACATATCTAGGATTCTCATCACGATAGGAATGTGGGTGTCATTTCTGTACCTTCAACAATTGGATTATAGTTATATCGAACTTACAAACCTTTAGAGAGGATAACGGGATATATGCCCATCTGGCTATCTTCATGGAGCTGAACACAACACAGACAAAGCAAAAGTAGTGAGAATTGTTATTGTCAAAGGAGGAAAAAAAGAGATGATAACAATAAACAATGATTGCAGTTATAAGAGTTTATAGATAAAACACCACTCATGCAACCTATGAATAAAAGTAAATATGTTCTGAGATGATATTATATATATTAGTATTGATTAATTGAGAAATCATAAATTTTGGAGCTTGATTAACTGAGAAATCAAAAATTTTGGAGCTTCCTTGTGGCGCTAGACGTGTCCTCCCCTCTTTGCGGCCACATCTTCTTTTTGGCACCTGCAGTGATCTCATCAAGAATTACAATGTAAAAATTGTTAACAATTCAAGTGGAGGGATTAACTTACATCGAAGGCGAGACGCTAGTACTTCCTTTTCCTTTTTTCCATTTTCAGGGTGCGTTGATATCCATTGCTCGACCTGGAACTGGGAATTTGAAACCAAAATGTTGAGGATATGAAGCTAGGCGAGACGGTAGAGTTAAATTTATTCATTTGTAACTGACACAAAAAATAATGTGTAAAAAAGATATACGAAGGGACCAAACGCTTAGAGGTTTGTAAGAGGTTTGGCATGGTCGAGCTTGACGTTAAGAAAAGACTATTTTTTATTGGTTGAAGAAGGTGACATGTCATTTTTCGAGAAGATCATTGGTTGATTATTTTTCCCAATATTTTTGCTCACGTCCTCAGAGGGCAGGAAATATTTCCCTTTTATATAAAGGAGATTTCCTCTGAAGAGAATCAATTCTAGAATGCCAATAAGATGATACTATAAATTAGCTGGATAGGTAATTAAAGTAAGATGAGGGACAATAGTTGCACCGTTTACAAGCCTTTCAAAACAGTAATATAGGTAACTAGGATTTAACCCGCGCTAATTATAGCGCGGAGTAATTTTTAAAATTTTTGTTTTTTGAAATTTAAGAAAATTACATTTATCTGAATTTTACAATATAGCTAATTAATTATTATTGATTATATATAAAGTTATCAATTTGTAATAATTTGTCTATTTAACCCGTTTTGCAGTGAACTAAATTATTATTTGGGCTAATCCTCAAAAACTTATAATCTTAAAAACATAACTCTAATATGCACCGTTAAATAACTCTAGTTTTTGTGGTTTGTCTACGAACTCTTAAAAAAATATAGTTTTCTTGTGTCTAACTTATAATAAAATTATTAAAATATTTTTGAACTTTTTTTTGATATATATTCAAATAAAATATAATAAATTATAGTGAAAAATATAGCAAGATTTTGAATATATATATTTTTTTGAATATATATGAATTGATTATTATTTTAAAATATATAGTATTAAAATAATGAAGAAATGAAATAATAAATAACCTCTTTAATGCAAAATATATACTTTCCATATTTTAATCAATAATTTTAAAAGACTATTATATCTTTTCTATTTCAATTAATCTTTATTATTTGTAATGGCATTTCATGTAATAACTTACAAAACAAAGTTCATTTTTAAAAATGTTTCTTAAATAATATTATAGAGATTAAATTTTAATAATTATTTACCATAAAAAAACCATAAACTTATAATATTCTAATATGATATTAAATTTTAATTAGGTGTTAATCGTTCTACGCGCAGATGGTAGTCGTATACATTTTTAGTATTACTTTTCATTCAATATTCATTCCTGCAAAGTTTGAGCATGGCGTTTTAAACATATTTTTTTTACATGATCAATTTCAAGGATGTGATTTAGATTAATGCATTTTCTTAGAAACTCCAATGCTTTCATATTATATAGCTAGAACGGCGCAGATCGTAGTCGTATACATTTTTAGTATTACTTTTCATTCAATATTCATTCGTGCAAGGTTTGAGCATGACGTTTTGAACATATTTTTCTTACATGATCAATTTCAAGCATGTGATTTAGATTAATGCATTTTCTTATCCAAGTTAGAAACTCTAATGCTTTCATATTAAATAGCTTCTCAAACAAACTGAAAGAAACTCCAATGTTTTTGGTCTGGTTTTTTAATACAGCTGGTTTCGAGAAGAAATTGCCTATATGGTCTGATTATGAAGCAAACGATGAGTTCAAAAATGTCCACTTCAGACCTATCAAATAAGCTATGGTAGTGCATCCATCTGTACGTGAAAGGTGTGCAATAGGCATCATGGACTCTTTTAGAGACACAAAAGAAGAATTAAACCAGCTGGGTATTGACATGGCAAAAAAATTCGAGAAGTTAAAGGGTAAAGGAAATGAGAAGAAGCTTCCCGCAAATTCCGCAAACTCCGCAAACTTGCGAGTGTCTCTAGGTGTGCACCAAGAGGGGCTTAGCTTTCTGAGTGGCCACAGAATCAATGTTGAACTGTCTTTGTCCGTCGTAAAAAAACTGCTAGCCATTGATGACACACTCAGGAAGCTCTTGGAGAAAGATGAGAGTGAAAAAAAAAGATTGAAGATAGTCATAAAACAGTACAAGAATACGCTGAAAGGCAGATTGCCAAGATCGACGGGGAACTTGAAGCTTTAATAGCTAGGAAGCACATTCTAGAAAATAACTTGTCTCTTGAATTCTCAGCGGCGGAGAAGAAATGATCTGACATGCAAAAAGAAATTGAAGATTCCATTTGAGACTATTAGGCTAATCTTGGTAAATTGCCAAGTGGAGAGAATGTTTAAAATTAGTTTTCCTTGTTTTATAGTATAAGGGAAAAACTTGGTAAGTAAAATCTTTGTTTTATGAGAGAATTATGTGTTTAAAATATTTGGTTTGACTTTTTCAAAATGGTATTTAGAAGCTACTAAGCTGATACAATTATGAGTTTAAATTTTTTATTTAGTTTTTCTCCCTTTTTATTTTCATAAATGTATTTAACTAGGATTTAACTCGCGCTAATTATAGCGCGCAGTATTTTTTTTAAAGAAATTGATTTAAAATTTAAGAAAATTATTTTTATCTGAATTTTACAATATATCTAACTAATGATTATAGATAAAACTGTTAATTTGTAATAATTTATCTATNGAAAGCTAGGTGTAATCGCTACCGCTACCACCTCGTCCTTCAGACCCTCCTCAAGCAAAGCCGCAGTCTCAACCAACTCATCAACCGTGCAAAAAGCCCTTACCATGCAACGGTTCCTCAAGTCAACCCGAAGACCCATCAAGAATCTCTGCACACGGGCCGACTCACTCTCAACCGCTCGTCTAGCATAAGACCCGAGCTGGTTGAACTTCACCTCATACTCGCATACCGACCGATCCCCCTGAGTCAAACTCGCAAGTCTCGACTCGATCCGGTTGAACGCCTCCTGAGGGAAATACTTGGAGTTAAACTCCTCCACAAAATCCGCCCAAGACATCGCGGCCGGAACTCTCCGTGCTGCCACACCCCTCCACCAGAGATGCGCATCACCCTCCAGATAATGAACCGCAATGTCCACCTGGTATCCCGCGGGACACCTACTCGAGAGGTAATTCCTCTCCACTCTCCTCAACCACGCATCCGCGTCCTCAGGATTAGCACCCCCAGAGAAGAACCCCGTGCCAATCCTCTGCATCTGCTCCATCATCCTGAGGTAGGATGGGAGCTCCTCAGCAACCGCAGATGCCACTTGAGGCTGAACCTCCACAACCGCCGGGACCACTGGAGCCTGAGCCGGTACCCTCTCTGGTAACCGCTCCAACAACCTCGTCAAAAGATCCGCTATGCGATCATCTCGGGCCCGAGCATCACCCGCTGCTACTCCCGCAGCACCTGCTGAAACATCAGCCACACTGGCACTCACGCTAGCCACTCCCTCAGACCCCACCTGACTCGCACGCGACTCCTCGACCTGCTCCTCCGGCACGCGGCCACGACCTCTACCACGGCCACGACCTCTACCACGCCCTCTAGCCATCTGCACACGTGCAGAAGCACACGCTAAGAGAACTAAAAATCAATCATCACAATAAAGATACTCACCGTGGAATCCCACCCAAGGCTCGAAGAGGATGATTCTACGACCCCACACAACCACCCAATCTATTCTAGAACCACCTAGGCTCCTAGAACCGTATGGGCTCCTAGAACCGCATAGGCTCTGATACCACAATTGAAAGGACCACATTTATTTTATTTTATTTTTGCATATAATAATTAAACAATCATTAACTCATAATTAATTAAACAACCATTAATTAATTAATTACACACAGGTTAACGATTCTATACAACAACAACTGGTATCGATCAATACCCCCTAGTGTCGATCGATACCCAAACAACGAAAGCAAGCCCCGGGTCCTAATCATCCTCTCTTCACCGCCTCGATTCCACGATCACGCCTTATCTTTACCTGCATCGACAAAAGTGATGCATCAAAATTTGGCTAACCAAATGCTGAGTGAGATTGATCATCCCAACAACAGGCCACCAATTAACAATCAACAATATCAATTATCAATTATTAATTACAACAATCATCACAAAAGCAACCGGTATCGATCGATACCCCCATGGTGTCGATCGATGCCCAACAACACGCGTCACCCGACAAGGGCTAGTATCGATCGATACCCAAAACCCTCACCTGGTATCGATCGATGCTACACAACTCAAGCCTATCCACAAAGGATCAGTATCGATCGATACCCACCTGGTATCGGTCGATACCCACGAGACCTAAACACAGGAATCACCATAACAACCACCAAAACCACCAATCAAGCTTAACAAGGAATCACACAAGCTTAATTGATCACCTTTGGTCACAACTCACCTTAAAACGGCTGATTCGAGCTCTAAAACGACCTCCTAAGCTTAAGAAGATCTCCCTCTCTTCTCACCAGCTTACGTCGAACCAAGCTCCTCCAACCACTTCTTCGAGCTTCCCACAATGCTCAAAACCTTCTGATCTCGCAAGATCTAAGCTTCGCAAAGCTTCTTCTCACTTTCTCTCCTTTTCTCTCTCTCTCTTTCTTTCACGAACTCTCTCGACCTTTCTATGGTCTTATCCTCCAAAGGATCTCTTTTTATACTCGAAAGAAGAAAGAGAAGAAGATAACCACGAGAAAAACCCGGCTGGTATCGATCGATACAGGCCGGTATCGATCGATACTAGCACCGGAACAGCCCTAATTGATTATTTCACTCTAATAATCAATTCTTCCGGACACGGGCATTACAATAGTCGTCTTTCTCAATCCATGGGTGAATTCTTTCTTATGATGTTCTTTTTTTTTTATTCCATCAGAGCATAACTTTGATCAAGAAAAAAATTAAGTAGGCAAAACCAATACAACTTACATAAAAATTCAGAAAAATGAATAACAAGAACAACTCAAAATAAAGAACTCATACATTGATCTATGGCAATCCCAATCCGAATATGAAAATGTAATTTTTTCCATCATTTATGCACTATCTATTCCATCATTTATGCACTATCTATTCCATGCGATCGTGTGGAAAGTTTTTATGCACGTGTGGCAAAACTGTAGATGCTAATGTAGATAGCCTTAGAATCAAATAAGTTCAACTTTTATAAGTAAAAATTCTATGTGAACATTTAATTATTGGTTGAAAACAAATTAATAAGCACAACTCTTGCTATGAGATCCATGACCAATTTAATTTGTAATGAAGACAATAAATGAATATGAAATGAATTTAATAGAATAGGAAACTAAGACATGATTTCCTTATTTTTAAAAACTTATTATTTTGAGTAATTTCCATTATTTGTCGTTTTTGATGTTTTTCCTTTTTTATATTTGGCAAATATGAATTTATTCTAAACACTTATGTAGACCAATAAAATCGATTTTCAAAATTCTATGTGGATAACTTTAGAGTCATATAGCATCAAATTTTATTAGTAATAGTTTTATTGTTTTATCATCAAGTAATAGCAACTTAACAATGTAATGTTCAAATTGATTCGAATTCAAAAAGCTTACGTAGACAATTATTAGTGATTGTTTAAAATTTTATGTGAACATTTAATTATTGGTCGAAAACAAATTAATAAGCACAACTCTTGCTATGTGATTTTTAACCAATTTAATTTGTAACCAAGACATTAGATGAATAATAGATGAATATGAAATGAATTTAATAGGATAGGAAATTAAGACATGATTTCCTTATTTTTTTAAACTCATTATTTTAAGTAATTTCCATTATTTGTCTTTTTGACGTTTTTTCTTTTTTATATTTGGCAAATATGAATTTATTTTAAATGTTGATGTGGACCAATAAAATTGATTGTTTAAAATCCTATGTGGACAGCTTTACAAGCCTATAGCATCAACTTTTATTAGTAATAGATATCCATACATGCACTATTTTTTTTTTGCCGAAACATACATTGACCCGGTTTCTGTTAGTCAAATCCGTTAAACCTATAACGGATATGAGTCAGCTGCCATATAGGAATCCTCATTGGAACAGATCCTCAAAATGACGTCGTTTTACCTTCTTTTATTTAAAAACACTCAAACGACGTCGTTTTGAGGATTTTGGTTTAAAAATAAATATATTTCAAACATGTTTTTATTTAGCTTGGTTCTTTGTTTTCATTTTGGTCCAAAATCAGAACTGGTTAAACCAGACTTCAGGTTATATCTTCTTTAGTTTCCCGACGAAGTTCTCACTCGCAGAGTGCTCAAGTGGAGAAGAAGAAGAAGGTACCCAATGAGTTGTTTCTGTACAAGAGCAAAGACCAACACCTTCTTACCAACACCTTCTTACCAACACCATAATCCTCGACGCCATTGTCCGAATCTCCGATGTCTGGCCGGCCGATACAGTCTTGGAGATCGGACCTGCTACTGGAAATCTCACGATGAAGCTTCTAGAAGCTGTCCAGAATGTCGTCGCCGTCGAGATCGATAAGCGTATGGTGGAGATTCTCATCAAAAGGGTTTGTGAGGGTGGTCTTAAAGATAAACTGATAAGCTCATGGATTGAGCTTACCGTAATCAACAGAAAGAGAGGGAGAATCGAGGAAGAGTTTAGAGAGAAGAGAAGGAGAGAGGAAGAAGTTTCTGGATAAACATCCTTTCTTAGGGCATCTCCAAAGGTAGAACTCCCTTTGAGGTTCTTAACTAATTTTTATTCATAAAATTTGGCAAAAAAAAAGTTAAGAACCTCTAATCAATTTTTAAATTTTTGACTCCTCCAATGGTAGAACCCCACTTGGAGTTCTTAAAAAAAAATTAATTAATTTTCTTAAGTTTAATTTACTTTATAAATTAAATTATAAACATACTATAATTTATAAAAGAAAAAATTTATTGCATTTTATGAAATTTAAAACATACATAATATCAAATATTGAAATCATAAAACGTTTAATTGTAATTTTGAGGGGTGCCAAATTTTTGCCATATATGCTCAACCAAATCAGCTTTCAATTGTTGATGCATTGTTCGATCACGAACTCGATTTCGAATGCCCATCATATTTCCGAGATTTGAAGGCATATCTGTAGAATACGTGAAATCCACTTGTGAAGTTCTGCTTCCTTCTGATTGTGTGAACTCGGATACATCAAATTGCGTATACCCATCTCGTTCGTCTTCTACTATCATATTGTGAAGTATTATACATGCTCGTATAATCTTTCCGATTTTTACCTTATCCCAAATAAGAGCTGGATTTTTGACAATGGCAAAGCGAGCTTGCAATACTCCAAAAGCACGTTCGACATCTTTACGGACAGCTTCTTGATATGTAGCAAATAAGGATGCTTTCGGACTTTGAGGAATTGGAATAGATTGGATAAATGTTGCCCATTTAGGATAAATTCCATCGGTGAGATAATACGCCAAATGATACTCGTGTCCGTTGACCAAGTAATTCACTTTTGGAGCTTTACCTTGCAATATATCATCAAAAACTGGGGAACGATCAAGAATATTGATATCGTTTAAGGTACCTGGAGGTCCAAAAAATGCGTGCCATATCCAAAGATCTTGTGAAGCTACTGCCTCTAAAACAATTGTCGGTTTTCCAGATCCACGTGTGTATTGCCCTTTCCAAGCGGTGGGACAATTCTTCCACTCCCAATGCATACAATCGATGCTTCCTACCATCCCGGGAAATCCGCGTATCTCTCCAATATCGAGTAGCCGTTGAAGATCTTCCGGTGTGGGTCTTCTTAGGTACTCATCTCCGAATAAATATATGATTCCTTCTACAAAATGTTCCAAACATGAAATCGCAGTGCTTTCACCAAGACGGAGGTATTCGTCAACCGCATCAGCCGCACAACCATATGCCATCATACGAATTGCTGCTGTAGACTTTTGTAGTCCAGAAAGACCGAATCTTCCGGTAACATCTCTTCTTTGTTGAAAGAATGAAATTTCATTGGAGAGTCGATCAACAATACGCATGAACAAGGTTTTGTTCATTCGAAAACGGCGTCGAAATATAGAATGAGGGTATGTTGCATCCTCTTTGAAATAATCATTCCATAATCGGTTGTGTCCTTCTTCACGATTTCTTTCAATATATGCTCTTTTCTTCTTCTTTGGTTCTTGACGATCACCGTAACCAACGAAAAGATTTTGGAAAGCTTGATCTAAAGCATCGTCAAATCTTTCATCCATGGTTTCGTCGAAATTAGTATCGGAAGAAGATGCCATTTGGGATAAAATAGTGTAGTAAGAAAAGGTGAAAGTAAATAATGTATTTGAGAAAAGAAAGTTTTGGAAAAGTGTTGTGTTTTTAGATGGAGAGAAGATGGAGAGAAGTGTTGTGTTTTTAGATGGAGAGAAGTGTTGTATTTATGGAGCAAAGTGTTGGCACAAGCATACAATGTTGAGAAGTGTGGGTACATCAAATACATCAAATACAAAACATGTGATGGAGTGTGGGTACAAGAAGACAAATGTTGAGAAGCATACAATGAAACTATAATTACATCAAATACAAAACATATGATGTCGGCAGTAGAAGACAAAACATGTGATGGGCTCCATTTGCTTCCCATACGAGCAACAGTCTTTGCATCCTCCTGAAAAATGAAATTTGACAAGTCAGAATGCACTATAATAAGAGAAGACATAGCAATGATAAATTTGACAAGCATACAATGCATCAGAACAATACACTTCAGAACAGACATTAGTAACAATTAGTAAACTTCCCATTGTCTCATTGTAAACTTCAGAACAATACACTTTCAGAACAATTAGTAAACTTCAGAACAGACATTAGTAAACTTCAGAACATACATTTCTCATTACTAAACTTCAGAACATACATTTCTCATTACTAAACTTCAGAACAGACATTAGTAAACTTCAGAACAATACACCATAAAATAAGAAGACAACTCTAAGCAACTTCAAAGGAATTTCTCATAAAAAACAGACAACTCTAAACATTCAAGCATTTGACAACATGTCAGTTATTAGCTTGTTCTTCAAAGCCATATCTAGATCACTAAGTGGCTCTGTTTTTGCAAGTAGACTCTCCAACAACTTATGCTTACTATGCTTCTCTTTCAAAGCAAAGTCCTTCTGTTTTATCTCCCACATGGACTTAAACTCCAACAGAGACTTTCCATCTCCTTCCACAGCCGAAGCATTGGTAACATTCTTTTTGCCTTTACCCTTTGATGCTTTAATACCACAAGGACGAGGCATTGCTTCATCATCTCCGTGGGTAAGTGGGTGTGAGCTTGGAGATTGGGTGGAACCCTCCTCAGTCCTTCTTCTTTTTGACATTCCACTTCCTTCTTTTTGACACCATTTCTGATCATGTCGAAGCTCTCTCCAAGCATGCTCAAGGGTGAACTTTGACTTGTGATCATTGAAGTATATATCATGTGCCATCTTCATCACATCATTGTCATTTTGGCCACTCGATTTCTGAGATGATGCAGCCGCATAACACCCAACAAACTTGCAAACTATCTCGTTTATCTTCCCCCACCTTTGCTTGCAATGACCTGCCTCTCTCTTTTCAATACCGGCAAGCTTTGGACTTGCGGCAAAGTACATAGCAATTCGTTTCCAAAATGCTTCAGCCTTTTGCTCATTCCCAACTATCGGATCTTTGCTTGTGTTTAGCCATGCACTTATGAGCACCACATCTTCGGTTGGAGTCCATTTCCTTCTTGATCTACGGTCTTTGGCTATGCATTGACCTTGACTTGGAGCATCACACCATTGGCTACCAAAGACATGAACTTCTGATTCACCAAGTTCAATACTTGGTGAAACATTATCATACGGATTGGGTTCAAGGCTGTGGGTTCTTTGTTGGCTAGTTAAGAGGTCCATGAAGCCTGAAGACTCACTATATGGATTCGTAGAATCCATATAGTTCTTCTGTGGGTGTTTGAAGGAGAAGGGAAGATGAGACTGATGTGGGTGTTTAAAGGAAAACGGAAGAGAAGACTGAAGGGGTGTGGGTTGTGTTAAGCAAGCGATTGAAGCTTTAATATAAAAGGTTAAGGTTAAGTTAGACCACCAAGCTTTTGTTTGTGTTGTTAGCATTGAATGTCAAACTAATTAAAATCTTTACCTAACACTAGCAAGCATTGGTTAACTGTCTAATTCAAACCATAAATACCATCATAAAGATATTATCTTCCACAAAGTCTTCTCAGAAGAATAAAGCAATGCTAGAAGAAGAATAAAACAAATTCACAAAGTAATTATCTTCCTCAGACATACCTTTAGCAGAAAGAGATGCCATTTACAATACAGAAAGAGAGCCAGTGGAATTACTGCCCACCATTGCACCTGTAATACGTAAGGAAAAATCAGTCAAGTCCACAACAAATATTCATCGAGGAATACAAGGCTTCCTCAGTCAAATAGATAATAGAGAGAAGTCACTCACTAAACATCTAATCTATAATCTAAACATCTAATCTATAATCCCACATACGAAATTCAATAAACCAAAAAAAATTGAAGAGTTTCCAGAAACTTATCGTCGTCTCCTTATGTCGAGCTCTCTATGGACTTGGTGATGGTGTAAGCTTTCCTCACTTCCAGACCATGTTTCAATTCGATTCCACATGCATCCAAAATTTCAATTTCGATTTGACAAAGATTCACATGCAGGAAAAATCAAAAACCTAAACTCAAAATTAATCAGATGAAATCGACATATAATCACATACCATGGGAAGAATAACCTTCAGCCGCCGGGAAAGTATGCCGAAGAAGAAGAAGATTCGGTGCTTTGCCGAAGAAGAAGATCAGAGAAAAATCTCTTCTCTCTCCCCGTAACGATTGAGACGAAAATATACAAGAGAGAGTATTTTTTCAGAAATTAAAAAAAAAAAAAAAAAACCCAACCCAATTATTTGCCGACACGTTAGGGATTCTTATGGGTTCTAAAAGCTCTTAAATAAGAACCGACTCTTATGTTATCTGGGCTTTTTGATTTAATTTTTGGACAATAATTCAATAAGAACCCCTTAAGATATCCTTGTTGGAGATGGCCTTATGATCTTAATCGATAATTAGAATATCTACAGTGTTTAGCTTCTTATAGTAACTAGAATACAAGCAAACCTAACAATATTGAGCTAATTATAATCATATTAGGAGGCCCAGCTCAGCCCAAGTAAATAATCCCGTGAGCCCATGTTTGAGACTTATCAATACTCCCCCGGTGAAGAACCACCTTGTCCTCAAGGTGGAATTCCATCACTTGACCCGACTTTCCTTTCCGGTGCAGCATGTTCTGGTGTTGTTTTATTCCTCCATTAAAGGACCTAAGAGGCTTAAGCATAATATCTTCTTTAAGGTCTTTGATCGCTCTCCCCACCATTTTATCCTCCCAATTGTTTACTCCCCTCAATCCAGAACACCACGTGTCCCTCCACTCGTCATGAACACCTAGCCGCGACTTCTTGCTTTGCAATGGACATCTATCACCTTTTTGTGAAGTCAAAAGCTTCTCTTTACCCCTAGAGTCCGTTTCACTGTTCTTAACCATACTACTATCATTCTCAGGTTTTCCAACAGCAACCATTCCACGATTTATAACAGAGAACCCAAGATTAGCCAACCTTGATCTGAGGAGGAAGGACAGTGAGTCCTCCATTTGCATAATTGTGTTTTGAGGTCCACTGGCTGCTCGTAAGCCGTCTTGAAACGACGTTTCACCGTATGACAACTCCGGAGGCCTTGGTGAGTGAGGCACTTGATATATCATGATTTTTACCCTGTTTAGGCCATGATATAAGTCCTTTTTATAGAGTCTTTCTAGTGTTTTGTAGTCTTTTAGAGTCTTTTACATGTCTTAGCACGTTTGGAGCCTAATTGGAGTTATTAGAGATTTCTGGAGCACTTTGGTGCAAAGGCTGAAGTTCGTGTTGCTGAGTACCTGATTTCACGACAAGCATCGATCGATACCCCCTGGTATCGATCGATACCAATCGCAGCAAGACACGACCCGCGAGTTTTCCAAAACTTGAAGAATTGCAAAAGTGCCCAGAAGTCTTTAATAATTACAAGAAGCCCCAATTCGCGTTTTATGTTATTTATAGGATTTTTACAGCCACTTTGTGGGCAAAGCTTTATTTTCTATACTTTGATTTTACTTTGGTTTGAGAGAGACAAGTCTGAATCTCCCATCGTCCGAGATCAGATCTCAAGAACCTCTTGTTACTATTTTATTGATGATTTATTCAGTTATGTTGATTGTTTCATTCTCCATGTCTGAGTAGATCCACTTTAGGTTCAGGGTTCTCATAAGAGTTTTCTCTGAATGCTAGGTTGATTATCTGTTAGGATTCACCATCTGAATTAGTTCCTCGCTTAGGTTGTGTTCAAAGCTAATTCTAGGTTGACGAATCTGGAACTTAGATCTTAGGATAATTGATTAGGCACGACAGTGCGATTAATTACCTGATAGAACCTTAGGTGAGCAAATTGATTATTCGCAAAGAGATTTGGTTTAATTGATTTGTGAACATATCAAACCTGA
>PKML01036848.1:169216-185005 GCA_002933935.1 Eutrema yunnanense
TCGCAACGACAGTTGGTTAATTATACTTTAGTGATTTGAGTTCAAGAACTGCGCTTAATCTGAATCCTGTTAGTTAGTTTATATGCATTCATTGATTTCCTGAGGAAAAACCCTGAGCCTATATTTCCCAATTGAATTACATCTCGTTTAATTTCTGCATTGCTTTTAATTACATATGTTTGGCTTAGCTTAATTCGCTGCTTTATAATCTATTGTGTGATCTCTGTGAGTCTTTGTGGTTCGACCCCTAGCTATATTACAACAACTGCTTTAGTACTGTTAAGGTATTAAATTGAGCATATCAATCGATACCAACAAAAGAAATTGCCGGAGTATCGACCGATACTAGTGAGTATCGATCAATACTGACGGACTTAGTCGAAACTCGACAGCTAAAATCTAAAGGCGAAATTGAGTACCCGGCAACGGCACCAAATTTGATATGCTCAAATTAATACCCTAACAGTACTAAAGCAGTAGTTGTAATATAGCTAGGGGTCGAACCACAAAGACTCACAGAGATCACACAATAGATGATATAGTATCGAATTAAGCTAAGTCAAACAGATGTAATTGAAAGCAGTGCAGAAATTAAAAAGGTTGTAATTCAATTGGGAAAATATAGGCTCAGGGTTTTTATCAGGAAATCAATGAATGCAGATAAACTAACCAACATGATTCAGATTTAGCGCAATTTTTGAACTCAAATCCTAAGGTATAATTAACCAACTGTCGTTGCGAGAATTATCTAAATCTAAATCCTAGGAATTCCAAATCTCTTTGCGAATCCTAAATTCTAAATCAGCTTTAATATCAGGTTTGATATGTTCACAAATCAATTAAACCAAATCTCTTTGCGAATAATTAATTTGCTCACCTAGGTTTTATCAGGTAATTAATCGCACTGTCGTGCCTAATCAATTATCCTAAGATCTAAGTTCCAGATTCGTCAACCTAGAATTAGCTTTGAACACAACCTAAGGCGAAGAACTAATTTAGATGGTGATACATAAACAGATAATTAACCTAGCATTCAAAGAAATCCTTTATGAGAAAACCCTAAACCTAAAGTGGATCTACTCAGACATGGAGATTGAAGACAACATGTTTGAATAAATCATCAATAAAATAATCAGAAAAGGTTTTGAGATTTGATCTCGGACGAAGGGAGATTCAGACTTGTCTCTCAAAAACCAGAGTATATAAAATAAAGCTTAGCCTAAACAAGTGGCTGTAAAATCCTATTTATAACCTAAAACACGAGTTGGGGTCTTCTTGTAATTATTAAAGACTTCTGGGCACTTTTGCAATTCTTCAAGTCTTGGAAAACTCGCGGGTCGTGTCTTGCTGTGATGAGTATTGATCGATACCAGGGGGTATTGATCGATACCAGGGGGTATTGATCGATACCAGGGGGTATCGATCGATGCTTGCCGTGAAATCAGGTACTCAGCAACACGACTTCAGCTCTTGCTCCAAACTACTCTAGAAAGCTCCAATAATTCTAATAATGCTCCAAACGTGCTTAGACCTGTAAAAGACTCTAAAAGACTCCAAAATACTATAAAGACTCTATAAAAGGACTTATATCATGGCTTAAAAAGGGTAAAAACCATAATATATCACTTACCGAGGAGAAAACGTATGCGAATATGGCGCTGCGTTGTACCAAGGTAGGATTTTGATTCTTTGAGATGATGGTAAGCGTTTTTAGATTTCGCTGATTTTTCTTTTCTTGCAGTTCATTGCCTCTATCAACGAGATGACGGCCACTTATCAATATGAAGCTCGTCTCAATAAGCGCCGAGTTGATGAGGCAAAGAAAGACGCCTCGTCAGAGAAGAAAAGATTGGTCGAGGTGGAGAAGAGATTGATTTCTCTATCGACTCAAGTTACGGAACTTGAGCGGGAGAAGACTGCTCTGAGAGAGGAGGCTAAAAATCCATGGCTCTTGCCAGTCGATGCGAGGTTCAAAGAGGGAAACTGGAAAATGAGATAGCTTCCTTGAAAAATCAGATCGAGGAGAAGGATGCCTTGCACACTGCCGAGATTGAAAAGGCCCAGAAAGACACCAAGCGCGAGTCAACCCGTAAATTCGAGAATCGACTTTCTAAGGTGAGGGAGGAAGCCGATAAGCTGAAAGATGCTAAAGGCAGAGAGCTTGAGTTGGTGGAGGTTAATTGTAACCTATTGCTCATCGAGGACATTCAGTCGGGAAATATCACGTCTCTTGATGAGGAGGCTGAGAAGCTGAAGTCTTGGAAAACTGATCTGACTGGCGCTGGCGAGGAAGTTGATAAAATTAAAACTTGCTTGAGAGACGAGCTTAAAGTTTCGCCAATCTCAGAGGGATCGGGGGATTCTCTGCATAACGGAGAGCCGGCTGATTCTGCCGCTACTCGAGCTCTCGCGATCAATCATGTTGATGATGTGGAATGTGGTTTGGTATTTCAAGGCAGATCAAATTGTATATTTACTTTTGTTGTAAGGTCCTAAAGGACGTGTTTTTCTTTGTTTCGAACGTATTTTATGCTTGGACGGCTTTATCCAATGCTATAGAGTTTTTTTATCTGTTTTGTTGAAGTTTTAAGTGGTTAGTAATAGGAGCGAGGTTTAACTAATTTCATAGGGACTAGTTTCCGAGTCCTTTGGAGTAGGCGTAATAGTGTCCCAAAGTGTTTCGAATTTCGTATGAAGTTGCGTGTTTTGAAACGAACTACTTAGTATTTTGTATGTGATATGTTCAAATTAATACCCTATTTAGATACTAAAGCAGTAGTTATAGTATAGCTAGGGGTCGAACACAAGGACTCACAAAAACACACAATAGATTATATAGAAGAGAATTAAGCTAAACCAATAGATGTAATTGAAAGCAAAACGTAAATTAAAAGAGTTGTAATTCGATGGAGGAAAATAGAGGCCCAGGGTATTTCTCAGGAAATCAATGAATGCAGACAAACTAACTAACATGATTCAGATTTAGCGCGGTTCTTGAACTCAAATCACTAAAGTATAGCTAACCAACTCTCGTTGCGAAAGCTCTCTAAATCTAAACTTCAGAATCCCAAATCTCTTTGCAAATTCCTAAAAATAAATCAGCTTTAATATCGAGTTTGATATGTTCAAAAATCAATTAAATCAAATCTCTTTGCGAATAATCAATTTGCTCACCCTAGGTTCTATTAGGTAATTAATCGCACTCTCGTGCCTAATCAATTATCCTAAGTTCTAAGTTCCAGATTCGACAACCTAGAATTAGCCTTGAGAACAACCTATGGCTAATAACTAATTCAGATGGTGAATCCTAAACATATAATCAATCTAGCATTCAGAGAAAACCCTTATGAGAACCCTGAACCTAAAGTGGATCTACTCAGACATGGAGATTGAAAACCACATGATTGAATAGATCATCAAAGAAATCAATAGAAACACGAGTTCCGAGTTGCCTCTCCAAAAACCAAAAGTATAATCAAAGTGTAATGAAAGCATAGCCTAAACAGGTGGCTGAAAACCTAATTTATAAGCTAAAACACGTTTTGGGTTTTTTCTGTAATTAATAAAGTCTTATGGGCTTAGGGATAAACTCTGCAGGCTTTAAAAATAGCGTATCTGCTTTCCTGCAGTCGGTGTCGGTCGACATCCTGCTTCTTCTGCTCGCCAGACTGGACAATGTTCACGAAAACTGGGATATCTTTTGATCTCACCGTTGGAATGGCCTCAAATCACTTATACATGAAAGCTAATCCATTGATCTATCTTGTTTCCAAATTTGAGCTCAATCCAACGGTAGAAAGGTCTTCAACGAATGCCAAACTTCTGACGTCTCTGCATGACTCTGCATCTCAATATGCTCCAAAATGCTCCAAACGTACCTAAATCTGTAAAAGACTCTAAAAGACTCCAAAATATTAGAAAGACTCCATAAATAGGACCTATATCATGGTCTAAAAGGGGTAAAAACCATGATATATCAACTCCCCCAGACTTAGCCTTTGCTTGCCCTCAAGCAAATAGAAGACTAAACCAGAGAAAGAGGTTTGAAAACATAGAGACTCACTTGTTCATGAAACATTGCAATGACCATTTTCCTTAGTGCTCCACATATCACATAACCAGCTTTTTGATCTAACCACCATGTACTTCTCCGTAGACATTCGCAATTTTTCCAGACTACACACATTATTTCACAGCATTGTTCAATCAAGCCATCCTCGCCAGTTTCATCGCTGTGATTAATACCAAGAACCTTCTAGATTCTTTCCCATACGATATCATGACAAGAAACCGTCCTTTTTCACACTTTCTGGTATTATTTTTCTCCCCCAGACTTATTTCTCATTATGTTTCTTGCATATACAAATTAAGGTTCGAGACGCGAGTATTGATGGTGTTAGCCACCGAATCCCCGGTTCTTTCCTCAAAAGTAATCAAAGGAGTAGGCGAATAATGGTATCACAAGAAATTTTCCTAACCTCGCTTTCACCTTTGTGTGATCATCTCCTCTGAAGTAGAATAATGGGATCGTTGGAAATTTTCCTAACCCTCTACTCAGAAGAAAATCATTTCATCTTTTAATGCATCTTATTAACTTGTAACAGGGAGAGAAATACCATTATTTTAAACACGTGGGTTCCTTTGTCAGATACGAATGAGGAATCAAGCTCTATGGACACTAACCACATCGATGAAGTGCAAACATTTGGCTCAGGCTTTAAAGAACTTTGCTGAAAACATGAGTGTCTTCTAGTTAACTGGTCAGCCTTTGGATTTTTCATTAGTCGATCTAGAACTGATTCTGTAACAATGATCACTTAGAAGCAAGGTCAGATCAATAGATTCAAGAAAAAGATCACAGTCTCAAATAAAGTTTTGACTCAATAAAACAAATTTTGAAAAACGACTGACTCTAAGAAAAACAAAAACAATGTTATCGACTACCTCCCCCAGACTTGAACAACACTGTCCCCAGTGTTATCTAGCCTAGAGTCAGTAAAAGAAAACAAACGAATATAATAGAAAAGGGAAAAACAAGAAGTTACCGTACTAGAACATTGAGTATCGACCGACACACAACCTGGTATCGAGCGATACCAGGCTTTAGTCGACACGATGAACCTTTCTGATTTGCTTAGGGTGTCGACCGATACCAATGGGGTATCGATCGATACTCAGGCGATTTCGATTTTTGCTCCTTGTTTATCTTGACAAAAACACAGAACGAAAAGTAAAAAGAAAAATGACTCAAAAGCAGACTCACCAGTGGGTTGCCTCCCATTAAGCGCTCGTTTAAAGTCAGTAGCTTGACTTTGGCTCAGGTGATCAGTCAGGAGAAGATTGAGAGCTTACTCACATGCAAGTTCCACAACTAGATACTTGCAGACTCAGAGTTCTGCTCAACATGCTCTCCATAAACTATTTTCCTTTCTCTTTCAGCTCCGAAGTAAGAAGAACTCTAGCCTTAGAGAATGGTTTTGAGGCTCCTTTGCACTTGACCTTGTATTCAATCGAATCCCCATCACACTTCTGAGGGATTAAAGTCATAGAGGAAGCACCTTTCACTTCTTTGCCCTTCACATTCTTCTTTGCCTTAGCAGTTTTGACGTCTTTCTTGGTGATGACAGAAGGACTATCTAGAACGTCGATGATATTAGGTCCGTTAGGAGGTTCTTCCAAAAGATCAACTACCAATGTTTCTCATAGAACAACGGTGATGCAAGAGATGTGTGTGGGAGTTCCTCTAGGGATTGCTTTGTAGTGCACCTCATTGTCAATGTATGAGAACGAGATGTGCTTGCTGGATGTGTCCATAATGGCACCAACCGTAGCCATGAACGATCTTCCAAGAATCAACTGCGTACGAGATTGTGCGCTCATCTCCACAACCTGAAAATCAGTAGGAACCAGGCAATCTCCTACGTTAACCTGCAAATCAGGGATTGTACCATATGGGAGTGCGGTGGAGCTGTTTGCGAATGTGATAGATGACGTGGGCGGTCGAATATCAGCTCCTAATATCTCTGCAATTGCCCTTGACATGACATTGACGCTAACCCCTGAGTCAACGAGAGACTCTTTGAATTCAACTCCAGAGATGGAGCATGGAACGGAGAATATTCATGGATCTTTCCTCTTGGTCAACTGCCTCAGCGGTAGTGACTTGCTTCTTGCCTTGAGATAGAGTACTTCAATCTCTTCCAGAGTTTCTCTGCAATCTTTGAAGTGACTGAGCAGAGGCCAGCCCTCTAGAGCTTCTTCAAAAGTCAACGAGTGGGGTATCCTTCGTATCATCTTCTCAAAACCACGCAGTTGCTTTGGAGTGAAGGGGGTTCGGAGGTGTTGAGGAATAGGATTCAGCTGCTCGGGCTTGCGAAGTCTGTCAACACTCATACGCAGCTCCTTTGCAGTAGTTGGGTGAGTATCGATCGATACAGGGAGGGTGTCGATCGATGCTTGCTCCTTCGAGACGTCCTTGACAGATTCGTGGACGGGTGTCGATCGATATAAGGGAGTATCGGTCGACACAGGTGCGGTGTCCGAAATCTCATCGTCATCCTTGGCAAGATGGACGAAAATCTCTGCTATTTGAGTTTCCAGCATCTTCTGATGAATACTGAGAGACACAATTTTCCCGTTCAGATCTGTGTACATAGCGTCCATCTTCCCATTGAGGTTTAGTGTCATCTTCTGCTGTCCCTGAAGAAGCTGTTCAAGCATGGATTCCATCTTACTCTCAGAAGTTATGGGTGGTGTGGGTGGGCATTGATACCTTTGATCTTGAAATCCATCTCCATCAATGTGGTTAACAAATTCCACTCCATCTTTTCCAGCAAAACGAACAGCCTTATGTTGCTTGTCCATCAACCAATCTAACTTAGCATTCACCTCAGCAATTTGACTGCAATCCAAGTTACCAGCTTGCTTCTTGCGCTCCATGTCTGCATTCTTGGTACTATTTCTAGAAACCAAGTTCTCAATAAGCACATAGGCATCGTCAGGATACCTCGTGTAGAAATTTACATTGCTCGCAGCATCTAGAGTCATCTGATACCTCCAATCGATTCCCCTGTAGATAGTACCCAGCAGCTGAACTTGAGTGAACCCATGGTGCGGACAATCTCTCTGATATGACTTGAAACGAATCCAAGCAGCCTTGAATGCCTCAGTCGGTCTTTGAGAAAACTGATAAATCTTGTTCTTGAGATCCTCAGATCGTGCATCATCATAAAAGTTATTTAGGAAAGCAGTCTTAGTCTCTTCCCAAGTAGTCAGTGATCCAGTAGGTAACTGCTTCAGCCAGTAGGTCGCATCTCCACCAAGAGAGTATGGGAAGAGCTTGCAGAAAAGGTAGTCATAGGAGACTCCATTGCTCTTGATGCTTGTAACCAGATCCTCAAACTTCTTAATGTGATCCATAGGGTGTTCATGAGGAAAACCATGAAAAAGATGCTGACCCACAAGAGTGAAGTATGCAGGTTTCAGCTCAAAGTCATTCCTCTGAAAAGGCGGAAGACGAATCGCTGATCGATTGGCATAAAACTGATCAGGCCTGTTGTACTCACCAATCGTCCTACCGCGAGCAGCCACAACATTCCCTGCATTAGCATTCCCAGCGATATTCCCAGCGACAACAGGAGCAGGTGGAATGATGTTCCCTTCTCCATCCAGACGTTGTCCTCTCTCATTGCACAACTGGCCCTCTTGGTCTCTCAAAGCTTCAGCGGCATCCTGAATCAGAATCATCGTGTTGTTCATCTCTGCTGGCTTCTTTGCTTTCCTGTTTGCACGTTCCAAATTCAAACCTGAAACACACTAGGCAAAGCACGTAAGTAACAAAAAAAACACGTTGAGTATCGACCGAAACTGGGTGGTGTCGATCGATATCAACAAAAAGAGAACGACGAGTATCGACCGCTACTAGGTAGTATCGATCGATACCGACAAACTTAGTCGAAATTCTCAAACTAAAATCTAATGGTGAATTGAGTCCCCGGCAACGGCGCCAAATTTGATATGCTCAAATTAGTACCCTATTTAGATACTAAAGCCGTAGTTATAGTATAGCTAGGAGTCGAGCACAAGGACTCACAGAAACACACAATAGATTATATAGAAGAGAATTAAGCTAAACCAATAGATGTAATTGAAAGCAAAACGTAAATTAAAAGAGTTGTAATTCGATGGAGGAAAATATAGGTCCAGCGTATTTCTCAGGAAATCAATGAATGCAGACAAACTAACTAACATGATTCAGATTTAGCGCGGTTCTGGAACTCAAATCACTAAAGTATAGCTAACCAACTCTCGTTGCGAAAGCTATCTAAATCTAAAATTCAGAATCCCAAATCTCTTTGCAAATTCCTAAGAGTAAATCAGCTTTAATATCGAGTTTGATATGTTCACAAATCAATTAAACCAAATCTCTTTGCGAATAATCAATTTGCTCACCCTAGGTTCTATCAGGTAATTAATCGCACTCTCGTGCCTAATCAATTATCCTAAGATCTAAGTTCCAGATTCGTCAACCTAGAATTAGCCTTGAGAACAACCTATGGCGAAGAACTAATTCAGATGGTGAATCCTAAACAGATAATCAATCTAGCATTCAGAGAAAACCCTTATGAGAACCCTGAACCTAAAGTAGATCTACTCAGACATGGAGATTGAAAACAACATGATTGAATAGATCATCAAAGAAATCAATAGAAACAGGAGTTCAGAGTTGCCTCTCCAAAAACCAAAGTAAAATCAAGAGTAGATTAAAGCATAGCCTAAACAGGTGTCTGAAAACCTAATTTATTAGCTAAAACACGTTCTGGGCTTTTTCTGTAATTAATAAAGTCTTATGGGCTTAGGGAGAAACTCTGCAGGCTTCAAAAATCGCGTATCTGCTTTCCTGCAGTCGGTGTCGGTCTACATCATGTTTCTTCTGCTCGCCAGACTGGACAGTATTCACGAAAACTGGGATATCTTTTGATCGCACCGTTGTAAGGGCCTCAAACCACTTCCAAATGAAAGCTAATCCATTGATATATCTTGTGTCCAAATTTGAGCTCAATCCAACAGGGAAAAGGTCTTCAACGAATGCCAAACTTCTGACATCTCTGCATAACTCTGCATCTCAATATGCTCCAAAATGCTCCAAACGTACCTAAACCTGTAAAAGATTCTAAAAAACTCCAAAATACTAGAAAGACTCCATAAATAGGACCTATATCATGGTCTAAAAGGGGTAAAAACCATGATATATCAGTATGCCAAAATGTTTGAGATGTTTGAGACCACTGAGCTATGAAGCGAATGATAACTGGGTTTAGATTTTACTTCGGTCTTAAGGTTTTGCGATTTAGGCTTTGACTTACGTTCCCGTTTCGATAGTAAAAATTCGAGTGGTTTGGTCAAGATATATCTTTTCTTTCCTTTGGTCTGGATATATCCGCCTAAAATTTATATAGTGCACTTTAATCCATGGTGGATTGTAAAAGAACCGTGATCCGTACATAATAGTTGTTAGAATCCGAGAAGGATGTAGGAGCTCGTTGTTGTGGCCAGTAACAGATGAGAATGACAAGTGTAAATGTAAAAGGCATATTGATAAAAACTTAGAAAATACGTTAAATTGCATTTATAAAGGATGTGAGTATGTATATACGTACACACTCCCCTCTTTTTAAAGAAGGGGGGACAGCTGTACCTATCCAAGATCGGTTGCCTACGTACCCTTTTCAGAGATCAAGTAGTCCCGTAGTTCATTGTAATGCGACAATTCTTAGCTGAAGGAGAGTTTTCTTCTTATGCGGGTCTTGTTGGGGTTCCTCTCAGCTTTCTCGGTTGATCTGTTGTTATACTAAGACTCCGAGGAACTTTTTTCTTCGTAGTTGAGCAGGGTGGCGGGGTAGAAGACTTTGCTGTTGATTTGGGTGAAAGATATGCGTTGATGTGGCCAGTCCATGATTACTCCAGCAATAGCTAGGAATGACCATCCGTGGATTATTGGAGCCGGGTAGATTTTTTCGGCTTCGTAGATGTAAAAATTGATGGGGGCTATGAAATCTCTGATTCTGACGGGTACGTTTGTGCGATCCCTTGTGGTGTTGTGTGACACTGGTTAGTTATGTTGATCCTTGTCCGGGTTGGCTGGATATGCCTGAGTCCGAGGTGTTCAACGATTGATCTGGAAATAATGCTTAGGCAAGCTCCGGAGTCGCACATGGCGTTAGTAAAGTCGATGCCTTGGACGTTGCCTGAGATGAGGAATTACCCTTGTTCTTGTGTTTTGTAAAGTATCTTTATTGGTCGCCCGCGTCTTGCATATGTGAAAAGTTCCTCTATTTCTGATGCAGATTTGGTGCTCTTGCGGAATAATCATTCGAGTTTACGTTCCTTGAATGCTTTAGTGAACGATATGTCATTGGGCAGTTTGCGAACTTCTTGAAAAAATTCTTCGAGGTTTTCTGTGCCTATCTTGTTCGGATGCCAGCGCTGCGGTGTGGATATGGGAGGGTTTGGTTCAAAAAACCGAGTGAGATTTGCAGTAGGATTCCGCGGTATTGTGGCATACGAAGGCTCGATGTACGACATATTTTCCGTCTTTGGCCGGTTCTTCTGGCGAGGTGGTTGTACAATCGTTATGGACTCGGGATGTGTAAGGTGTCGACTCCTTGTCGGTCGGTATTGGTTCCTTGGTGGCGCTCTTAAGAGAAAATGGTCTAGTTCCCCTTGTCAAATCGTCTTGCCCAGCTCGGTGAATTTGAGGATGTTTTACTTTCGCCGTAGATCGGGATGGGCTAGTGACTTCGTCAATTTTATCTTCAGAATTTGAAGCGGTTCTCTTGTGCTTGGAACGTCTTGGCTGATCGTCAGTCGGGGTTTGGGATGGTGCACTGAGCATTTTTTTCTTCCTTGTAAATGAACTCCGAAGCTTGGTTCAGAGCGTGTTGGACTGTTGATAACTTATTGATATGCTTGGTTTTTGTCATTTTCTAACGCATGATTAGTATTCCTTTCAAATTTTTTATCTAGTCAAAGTTCTTTTTGAGAGTCTTTTTGATATGATCCTGGATGAGCAGCTCGAACCAGGGCTTGGGGCATTGCTTGAACCAGTTGGAAAGCTCAAAGAAAGATCTCGATCGGTTGCAAACCAATCCAAATGTTACTCAAAGATAGGCGCTAAGGCCAAAAGATTCAAATTGGTCTTAGGGAGGTTGTATCATTAAGGGTACTTGGGTCAGGACGTAGAAGATGCATTCAAACCTCACCGGTATTGAAATCAGGCCCAGGTAGATCGACCATTGGCTCAAGTGATTTATTTGTGCTCTTTTCCTTCGTTTCGGTTTTGTCCCAATGGGTTTTCCGAAGCAAGGTTTTTAACGAGGCAAATATTTCACTTCCAATAAAATCCAATGTGTTGATCTAAGCCCAAGAAAGCCCACAAAATTCACAAGAAAAGGATCCACAAAATTCAACAAATATCAAGTATATCAAAGGGCATATTGGCGTGGAGAAGGAAGTCCAAGGGGTTAAGTTGTGTTTAATTTTAGTCAAGTCTTTGTTCAAACTTTGTGTTTAATTTTCTGTAATTTTCGAGGTTGTTTATTGCTGTGCATGCAACACCTCTTGTTTTTCTTTAAAACCCCCTTGTAATTCATTTCCGAAAATTATCTAGTCTTTTGAATAAAAATCTCTTTTCTCTCTAGATCAAATCTCGATTGTGAGTCATATCAATCGAAAACCTTTGTCGAATTTGGTGAGTCATATCCAAACGAGACAAAGTGGAATATCAAGGGCCTTCCGCAACCCTTGTGAGACCATTCGATCCACATCCCTTGAAGCGATCCGTCGTTTGCAAGGCTTATCAAATCGTTACCCAAACCGTAGAGTGTGCGATCTAGGAGATTCGTAACACTTTTAGTCCTTTATTTAGTTATCTCAGGTAAAAAGGCGTCTAAGGAAGAAATTGGAGTTACGCGGGCAAAAACGCATGGAACCGTGAAGAAAAGGGCAGAATCTCTCGGGCAAGCCCTTGCATCGGTCGATTCTCCTTCATCGAATGGTGTCTCCATCGATCGATGCACTAGGTGCAAAAACAATGCACTACTTGCATCGGTCGGTTCGGGTTTGCCCGAGAGATTGGAATCAACCGATGCAAGAAGTGCATCAGTTGATGCGTGCCAACGAGAAGAAAAATGAAACTTCTGAGTTTCCTGTTTTACCCCGGAAACTGTCAGTTTCGACCTAATTCGACCTAGGACCTATATATACTCTATTTTTAGCCTCTTTGACGGCTACGCTTTATTTTCATTTCAGACTTTTTGCTCTTGATCATTGTAAGCTTTAGAGAAGAATTTCTACATCTATTGAGAAGAATTCTAAACTCTTTCTCTCTTTTTATATTATGAGTTCTTTATCTCCTTGTTTGTTTTCCGTTACCATGTCTGAGTAGTTCCATAGTTAGGTTTAGGGTTACGAAGGGATCCATGAATCATTGAATTAGACACAAATAGGGATTTATCTATTGTGGTTTTCACTTATTGTTGTGTTTATTGTTTAGGCTTCAGCTAACCGCTAGGTCTATGAACTAGGGTGCATCTTGCCCTATGAGCACGATAGTGGATTAGGTTATAGTTAACCTATGAGCACGAGAGTGGATTAGGTTGCATAGAAAGAACATAAGCGAGCGATTAGGGTATATTTTCCTTTGTTTTTGCTTTCACTAAAATTTTATTTCTTTTGTTTTGAGTCATGTCTCAGGTGTAAAAAAAAAAGGGGGGGGATCGGCCAGAACAGAATCGATCGATACCACATGGGTATCGATCGATGCCAAGTGTCCAGAAAATCAAAAATCGATCGATGCAGTGTACGCATCGATCGATGCAGGGCGTCCAGAGAAACAAAAATCGATCGATGCATATCTTGCATCGACCGATAACGACCCAGGTAAGTCAGCTTTGACTTTTTCTTGATTTTCCTTCTTTGAGTCTGTTCTACCTTCTTCTTGGTTTATTTTCATACCGAGACGGTGTGAAGTAAGTCTGGGGGAGGGTCTTTGTCATTACTAATATTGTTTTCTTTCTTTTGTTTTCTCTCCTCAGTCATTTTGATATTTTTCTAGAGTCGTTTTATTGAGTAAAATATTTGTTGGAGATGATGATCATGATCTTGGATTTCTTGTAATGATTTTTCTTCTAAGTGACCATTGTTGCAGACGCATGATTAGTATTCCTTTCAAATGTTTTATCGAGTCAAAGTTCGTTTTTAGAGTCTTTTAGTCCTTTATTTAGTTATCTCATGTAAAAAGGCGTCTAAGGAAGAAATTGGAGTTACGCGGACAAAAACGCATGGAACCGTGAAGAAAATTAAGGGCAGAATCGGTCGATGCAAGGAGTGCATCGGTCGGTTCAGGCTTGCCCGAGAGATTGGAATCGACCGATGCATTAGGTGCATCGACCGATGGAGACACCATTCGATGAAGGAGAATCGACCGATGCAAGGAGTGCATCGGTCGGTTCGGGCTTGCCCGAGAGATTGGAATTCTATGAGCAGGACAATGGATTAGGTGCTAGGTTTAGTAGCCATGAGCACGACAGTGGATTGGTTAATATTTATGTTTGAGTTTGAAACTTGTGTTTAATTATTCCGTAAATAGTTGTCTGATTCGTGATCTATGGATTCCTAAGAACAAACCCTTGACCTAACGCTTTCCTTTTATTGAATTTACATCTTTTAAATTGCGTTTGTTACTGTTTCCAAAACCAAATATAATATTGTCTTCGCTTAGTTTCATAATTGTGAGAATTGTAGTGTAACCGTGGTCTCTGTGGATTCGATCCTAAAGTACTACATTGACAACCGTTATGATTGCGGTAGTGTGAGCTTTAGTTTTAATTGACTGAGTGTGATCTCTCTTTGGAAGTCTGATTTGTGTCGTAACACCCATCTTAGCGTATTAAGTGCGACCTGGTCATATACGAATCCTTCCATCGACAGTGCTATTTTGAAACATTTCAGAAAATGCCACAACGACTCTGCCGGCCTCTGGGCTAGGGTCCACAGTTCGGTGTCGGAAATTCCTTGTTTAGAAAAATGCCTTATAAGGCCAGCAGATAGTCGTCAAAAATTGTGTATCGAATTTCGATCGAGTCTTGAGAACCAGTCGAGGGCGGCTCCCTTGAGGTGTTTCCCGAACCAATCTTCGATCGGAATTCCTTCGGGGTCGTGGCGACCCATTGCCGTGCAGAAGATTCTTACATAGTCCATGGGGTTTGTCATTCCATCGTAAATTGGGATTCGACCTGGGTGGTTTATGGTTGTCTCAGAAGAGGTCGTATCGTGTTCGTTCGAGTGCATTCTCGGCTGATCGCTGGTCTGGCCTTTGGGTCGGTCGTTTCTCGTCTTCTCCTCCTCAGAAATAAAATCTTAAACTTGGTGTAGAACATCGTGGAATGACGACGGTGCTCTTAGTATGAGTTCTCTTCGAAAGTCCAACTTGAAGTGTAAACCTCTTTTTAGCGCGTTGATTGCGACTTGAACGTTCACACCTCCTGCTTGCAAGACTGCTATTTTGAATCGCTCTATGAAAATCCGCATAGGTTCTGTCGGATCTTGGGTCAGGCTCCACAGGTCGGCGTCAGAGGTTCCTTGCTCTATGATTGCGGCGAATCTTTCGGGAAATTGGGCAAACAGTTGGCGAAAGTTTTCGATCGAGCCTCGCCCGAGATTTGAAAACCAATACAGTGCCGTTTCTTCTAAATGGTCTTCGAATCGGTGGCACAGTCTCGCGTCTTCTTTATTTTCTTCTAGTCTGGCTCAGCACATTGTCATGCGAAAAATTCTAATGTGGTCATTCGGATCGGTCGACCCATTGTAGAATGGAATTCTGACTTTTTCCTGATCGGGTATGGTTGCTTCGGTGATCTTTGTTGAAAAGGGGGTGCATTGTACCTCTGGTATTTGATCGTTCTTGGGAGTCGTGCTGAGTGTACGATGCCCTGTTGGACAGGTGGTTCGTCTCTCGGCATTGCCTTGGGCTAAGAGAGCTTCATTTTTAATCATTTCGTTCGTCTGAGGCCGGCTCGTCCTGGCCAACTCATCGCGTCGAGTTCGGCACTGGTGTATTCTCAGCTCGTCAGCGCGTTGCATTTGCTCCACCCAGAGAATGTTTTCTTCCTCTTATGTCAAATCGTTGTTGAAGCGGCCAGAGCCATAGATATTCTTCGAAAAAGCTTCTTCTGACTCGCGTTGATTTTGGTCCGCTTGCATCGGCTCGATCTAGAGAAGATTTCCTCCCACGAAATTTTCGTTAAGCTGGCTCGGGTCAGGGATATTCTCCATGGCTTGCGGTACTTCCTGGGCCGAGGTGCCTTTCTCTTCGATTCGAATTGTTGATACAAGGATTTTACAATCCTATATGAGGTATCAATCCCCTCTTATCGATGTAGTATAAGAGGTTATCAATCCATAATCGGGAATATGTGTTAATCACTAAGAATGCAAGGTACTTATGTAAGTTAAGCTAAACGAGTGTGGTTTGGGATTAAGTAACCAAATTTAGCAACTAAAATAACTAAGCAAGATGTAATTCAATTAACAAAAGCGGAACAAGAGATAAGGTTATTGATATAGGGTGATCCAAGCTCAATTAGTGGTGTTCAATTACTCATGAAGCTAATCCATAGGCAATAGATCTCTAATCTAGATTAGTTCTCTTTCAAGCAACTAATCACTATGCTAATTATCAAACCCATTAGCAAATCATCATTTGTGGATTATCAATTAGCAAGCATTAAG
>PKML01036848.1:187752-202160 GCA_002933935.1 Eutrema yunnanense
AGCATTCAAAGAAATCCCTTATGAGAATCCCCAAACCTAACAAGAGATCTACTCAGACATGGGAATTGAATCAATAGACATGTTTGAATAAATACTCAATAGAAAATAAGAAAGAGTGACAAAAGTTTTGAGATCTGATCTCGGACGAAGGGAAATTCAGACTTGTCTCTCTCACCAAATTCTCTCTTAAACCAAAGCAAAATAAAGCATAGCCTAAAAGTGGCTGTAAAAATCCCTATTTATAAGCTAACACACGAATTGGGGCTTCTTGTAATTATTAAAGACCTCTGGGCACTTTTACAATTCTTCAATTCTTGGAAAACTCGCGGGTCGTGTCTTGCTGCGATGGGTATTGATCGATACCAGGGGGTATCGATCAATGCTTGCCGTGAAATCAGGTACTCAGCAACACGACTTCAGCTTATGCTCCAAAATTCTCCAGAAAGCTCCAATAATTCCAATTACGCTCCAAACGTGCTAAGACCTGCAAAAGACTCTAAAAGACTGCAAAACACTAGAAAGACTCTATAAAAAGGACTTATATCATGGTCTAAACAGGGTAAAAACTATGATATATCATTTATTCCCGAGGTCACGCGCTTCCACGGGCCGAAACGTCTGTAAGGGCATCTCCAACCCTATCCCATTTTCTACTCCAAATTCCATTTTGCAGTAAAATCATCTCCAACCCTACTCCATTTTTAACTGCAAAATGGGAATATGCCATTTTTTCCTCCAAATATGGAGTAACTCCATTTTCAACTCCAAAATGGAGTTGAAATTTTTTTTAATATAATTTAGTCCTTCATATTTTATCATTTTTTAAAAACTTTACCTTTCATTTTAACAAATATTACGAGACAATGATTTTATGGTTTCATTATTTTCCAAAAAGTTTTAAGTAATGTACTTGTCACATATGCACAACAGCACAACAAAAGCTGAGGACGAAAATATTTGGTTCCAAAAATTTCTTGCTCGATTCAGAGAAATCAAAGATAAAAACGTTCATTTCTCACTTCGAAATGCGTTAATTGATCATGTATGGGAAAAGTATTCAAATTGTGATGTTTAAATTAAAATGTGCTTTGTTTTGTTATTTTTATGATATTGTAATGGTTAAATTCAAATAATATCACAATTTGTGAAAGTTTTGAAAGAAATAAAATAATGAGTTAATTTGTAAATTTTATAAATAAACTGTATTTTTAACAATTAATAATAAAATAAAAAATGAAGAATATACTAAGAATATTCTTTTTTGAGTAAAAAATGGAGGAATACATTGGAGAGAAATCTAACTCCATTTTGGAGATAAAAATGAAGGAATACATTGGAGATTTTCTAAGTAGCGGAAATATCTCCCTTGTACTTTTTATTCTTCTCATTTGCCAATCTTCCGAAAAACAGGTAGCTCTCACCTCTCTCTTCTTCTCTCTTCTTCCGTTTATTTTTCCGATTTAGGGTTTTCTTATTTGCCACCGCACTGTTTAGTTTATTTGACCCAAAGCGTGGCGAGCCTTTAAATTTGCCAATTCGTCATCATATTTCCCAATTCTTCTTTGTCGGTCCGTACCTGATTAATCTTCCCGAAGCGTTATGTATTGTCCAATTGGTTTTACTGGTTTGAGAAATTCTTCCGCGAGGCTCGGCCTCGATTATGTGAATGATGATGGGGCGAATAAGTCCCCCGAAGTGGATTTATCGGCCGAGCTGCTTGAATTCGCCGAGGGCTTGGAGTGAACAATGTCAGGTCAAGAGGCGGGTCCTTCGTGCAAGGCCGAGTCCGAACGTCTGAGGAGAAAAGAAAAGGTTCTTCCAGGATCAACTCTATCCGATGAGAAATCCCTCGCCGAGCTGAGGCGACGTTTTGAAATTTCTGAAGGAGTTGAGTTCATAATTCATGGCCCGTCTGACCGACCCGATAAGCCTCCTTTAGATTGCTTCACTGTCTACAAGGCCTTCTTTTCCTTACGTTTTCTATGGTTTCCCGTGTCGAGGCTTATTATGCGGTACCTATGGAAACACGGGATCGCGTTGAGCCAAACCACGCCTCGGGGACTTCGTCATCTGATTGGGATCTTGACCAGATGTGCGGAATGTGACGTCGAGATCGACCTCAAGTACCTCCTGAATCTTCTGGAAATTCGAAAGGTTCCTAATTTGGGAAAAGTGTATGTCTCCAACAAGGCTGATTTCCGAATTATCGGCGGTTTCTCGAGCAAGGATGTCTCGGAGAGTCGCTTTTACTTCGTCCGAATATCTGATGCCTCCGTGAATCAGAATTGCCTGCCTCCACGTATTCATGATAAGATGGGGATCGCTTGGTAGTCACTCCGTATATTTGTTGTTCGGCGTATAATCTAACATCGATGTTTTAGAGGGAACCAAAGTTTCTGGAAAAACACAATAAGATATCCAAAGATGGTGGTTTTATTATCTGTTCTTTAGAAAGCGATTGCGTACAAGATTGTGCTAAGCGTTTCTTCTAGGGTAAAAAACGTCCCTCTTCTATGAATGACTATGCTCATTATTTATACATGTTTCGTGGGCGAGAATGTCAAGACAGAATCTAGAATATTTTCTTTTCCCTTACGCGGCCACCGACTTATGTTACTTCTTGAGATGGCAAGTAACCTTGTTAGGGTAATCAATGATTTGGGCTTTGAACTCGGCCCATTTGTTGATTAGATCGGTCTTTCCAGGTGAGCCGATCCGCATCGGTCTTGGTTCGGTGGAAAGATATTGTTGCTTTGGGCTCGGCTCGGCTTTGGTCCTCTTAAGGTAGGATTACCTTGGTGAGTCTCTTGTTCTTCTAAACGAGGTGAAGGGAGGAGGTTTTTTTAGGACTGTCATGATTTGGCTCGGCCCTCCATACTCTTTGCGAATCGGTATGTTTCATGTTAATTCACTCATGATTGGAGCGAACAATATCGGGTCAAGAGGCGGGTCCTTCGAGCAAGCCCGAGTCCGAACATCTAAGGAGAAAAGAAAAGGTTCTTCCAGGATCAACTCTATCCGATGAGAAATCCCTCGCCAAGCTGAGGCGACGTTTCAAAATTCCTGAAGGAGTTGAGTTCGTCATTCTTGGCCCGTCTGACCGACCCGATAAGCCTCCTTCAGATTGCTTCACTGTTTGCGAGGCCTTATTTTCCTTATGTTTTCTATGGTTCCCCGTGTCGAGGCTTATTATGCGGTACCTTTGGAAACATGGGATCGCGTTGAGCCAAATCACGCCTCGGGGACTTCATCATCTAATTGGGATCTTGACAAGATGTGCGGAATGTGACGTCGAGATCAACCTCAAGTACCTCCTGAATGTTCAGGAAATTCGAAGGGTTCCTAATTCAAGAAAAGTGTATATCTCCATCTAGGTTGATTTCCGAATTATCGGCGGTTTCCCGAGCAAGGATGTGTAGGAGAGTTGCTTTTTCTTCGTCTGAATTTTTGATGCCTCCGTGGATCAGACTTGCCTCCACGTAGACATGACAAGCTGGGGATAACTTGGTAGTTACTCCGTATATTTGTGGTTCAGCGTATAATCTAACATCGTGTTTTTGACTTTGTAGTTCACAACTCATCTCCTCCACGTCCAAGCGATCTGCCCGAGGTGTGGACGATTCTGTCGGTCGAAAAAGTTAATTGGAGAAAGGATTTCTCGTTTGAGAGAGTGAAGAGGGCTCGGGCTATTCGCGACTTCGTTTCGACGAGCCCACAACTTCTAACGTCTAAAGTTACTTTGACGAGTATGGCGAGATTGTCGATTCGTGCGAAAAAGGAGCTCGAAGCGAAGGAGGCTGAAAGAAAGCTGTCGAGGTGGAGGAAGAGGCAAGGCGGATTGCCGAGGGGGATCTGAATCCTCCTGCCACCAAGGCGACGACCCAAGGTTTGATTGCTTCTGAAGCGGTGATCCCGGGCGCTACTGCTCCCGAGGTAAACAATAATAATATCGGGAGTGACATAGCTAATCCTTCCAATCCTCCTGCTTCCGCTAGTCCGGAGAAAATGGTGATGGCCCTTCCCCTGATTTCCGAGCTCCCTTCGGCTCCGTCGAGGAAAGAGAACGAGCCGAGCCGAAAGCGCCCCTTGTTTCCAAAAGAGCAGGGGAAAGCCACCAAGAAGAATCAACGTACCGATCGTACTACTGCCGTCCCTCCGTCTTCTAGGGAGATAACTGACGATTCCGCTATGTCAGCCACTCTTCTCTCAGGAATTAACGGGTCTGGGGATAAACTTCCTCCTCTCGACAACTTACCGAAGAGAAAACGTATGCGAATATGGCGATGCGTTGTACCAAGGTAGGATTTTGATTCTTTGAGATGATGGTAAGCGTTTTTAGATTTCGCTGATTTTTCTTTTCTTGCAGTTCATTGCCTCTATCAACGAGATGACGACCACTTATCAATCTGAAGCTCGTCTCAATAAGCGCCGAGTTAATGAGGCAAGGATAGACGCCTCGTCAGAGAAGAAAAGATTGGTCGAGGTGGAGAAGAGATTGATTTCTCTATCGACTCAAGTTACGGAACTTGAGCGGGAGAAGACTGCTCTGAGAGAGGAGGCTAAAAATCCATGGCTCTTGCCAGTCGATGCGAGGTTCAAAGAGGGAAACTGGAAAATGAGATAGCTTCCTTGAAAAATCAGATCGAGGAGAAGGATGCCTTGCACACTGCCGAGATTGAAAAGGCCCAGAAAGACACCAAGCGCGAGTCAACCCGTAAATTCGAGAATCGACTTTCTAAGGTGAGGGAGGAAGCCGATAAGCTGAAAGATGCTAAAGGCAGAGAGCTTGAGTTGGTGGAGGTTAATTGTAACATATTGCTCATCGAGGACATTCAGTCGGGAAATGTCACGTCTCTTGATGAGGAGGTTGAGAAGCTGAAGTCTTGGAAAACTGATCTGACTGGCGCTGACGAGGAAGTTGATAAAATTGAAACTTGCTTGAGAGACGAGCTTAAAGTTTCGCCAATCTCAGAGGGATCGGGGGATTCTCTACATAACGGAGAGCCGGCTGATTCTGCCGCTACTCGAGCTCTCGCGATCAATCATGTTGATGCTGTGGAAAGTGGTTTAGTATTTCAAGGCATATCAAATTGTATAGTTACTTTTGTTGTAAGGTCCTAAAGGACGTGTTTTTCTTTGTTTCGAACGTATTTTATGCTTGGATGGCTTTATCCAATGCTATAGAGTTTTTTTATCTGTTTTGTTGAAGTTTTAAGTGGTTAGTAATAGGAGCGAAGTTTAACTAATTTCGTAGGGACTAGTTTCCGAGTCGTTTGGAGTAGGCGTAATAGTGTCCCAAAGTGTTTCGAATTTCGTATGAAGTTGCGTGTTTTGAAACGAACTACTTAGTATTTTGTATGTGATATGTTCAAATTAATACCCTATTTAGATAGTAAAGCAGTAGTTATAGTATAGGTAGGACGTATTTTATGCTTGGACGGCTTTATCCAATGCTATAGAGTTTTTTTATCTGTTTTGTTGAAGTTTTAAGTGGTTAGTAATAGGAGCGAAGTTTAACTAATTTCGTAGGGACTAGTTTCCGAGTCGTTTGGAGTAGGCGTAATAGTGTCCCAAAGTGTTTCGAATTTCGTATGAAGTTGCGTGTTTTGAAACGAACTACTTAGTATTTTGTATGTGATATGTTCAAATTAATACCCTATTTAGATAGTAAAGCAGTAGTTATAGTATAGCTAGGGGTCGAACACAAGGACTCACAAAAACACACAATAGATTATATAGAAGAGAATTAAGCTAAACCAATAGATGTAATTGAAAGCAAAACGTAAATTAAAAGAGTTGTAATTCGATGGAGGAAAATATAGGCCCATGGTATTTCTCAGGAAATCAATGAATGCAGACAAACTAATTAACACGATTCAGATTTAGCGCGGTTCTTGAACACAAATCACTAAAGTATAGCTAACCAACTCTCGTTGCGAAAGCTCTCTAAATCTAAATTTCAGAATCCCAAATCTCTTTGCAAATTCCTAAGAATAAATCAGCTTTAATATCGAATTTGATATGTTCACAAATCAATTAAACCAAATCTCTTTGCGAATAATCAATTTGCTCACCCTAGGTTCTATCAGGTAATTAATCGCACTCTCGTGCCTAATCAATTATCCTAAGATCTAAGTTCCAGATTCGTCAACGTAGAATTAGCCTTGAGAACAACCTATGGCTAATAACTAATTCAGATGGTGAATCCTAAACAGATAATCAATCTAGCATTCAGAGAAAACCCTTATGAGAACCCCGAACTTAAAGTGGATCTACTTAGACATGGAGATTGAAAACCACATGATTGAATAGATCATCAAAGAAATCAATAGAAACACGAGTTCCGAGTTGCCTCTCCAAAAACCAAAGTAAAATCAAGAGTAGATTAAAGCATAGCCTAAACAGGTGGCTGAAAACCTAATTTATTAGCTAAAACACGTTCTGCGCTTTTTCTGTAATTAATAAAGTCTTCTGGGCTTATGGAGAAACTCTGCAGGCTTTAAAAATCGCGTATCTGCTTTCCTGCAGTCGGTGTCGGTCGACATCCTGCTTCTTCTGCTCGCCAGACTGGACAGTCTTCACGAAAACTGGGATATCTTTTGATCGCACCGTTGTAATGCCCTCAAACCACTTCCAAATGAAAGCTAATCCATTGATCTATCTTGTGTCCAAATTTGAGCTCAATCCAACGGTTAAAAGGTCTTCCAAAAATGCCAAACTTCTGACGTCTCTGCATAACTCTGCATCTCAATATTCTCCAAAATGCTCCAAACGTACCTAAACATGTAAAAGACTCTAAAAGACTCCAAAATACTAGAAAGAATCCATAAATAGGACCTATATCATGGTCTAAAAGGGATAAAAATCATGATATATCTTTGAGATGTTTGAGACCACTGAGCTATGAAGCGAATGATAACTGGGTTTAGATTTTACTTCGGTCTTAAGGTTTTGCGATTTAGGCTTTGACTTACGTTCCCGTTTCGATAGTTAAAATTCGAGTGGTTTGGTCGAGATATATCTTTTCCTTCCTTTGGTATGGATATATCCGCCTAAAATTTATATAGCGCACTTTAATCCATGGTGGATTGTAAAAGAACCGTGATCCGTACATGATAGTTGTTAGAATCCGAGAAGGATGTAGGAGCTCGTTGTTGTGGCCAGTAACAGATGAGAATGACAAGTGTAAATGTAAAAGGCATATTGATAAAAACTTAGAAAATACGTTAAATTGCATTTATAAAGGATGTGAGTATGTATATACGTACACACTCCCCTCTTTTTAAAGAAGGGGGGACAGCTGTACCTATCCAAGATCGATTGCCTACGTACCCTTTTCAGAGATCAAGTAGTTCCGTAGTTCATTGTAATGCGACAATTCTTAGCTGAAGGAGAGTTTTCTTCTTATGCGGGTCTTGTTGGGGTTCCTCTCAGCTTTCTCGGTTGATCTGTTGTTATGCTGAGACTCCGAGGAACTTTTTTCTTCGTGGTTGAGCAGGGTGGCGGGGTAGAAGACTTTGCTGTTGATTTGGGTGAAAGATAGGCGTTGATGTGGCCAGTCCATGATTACTCCGGCAGTTGCTAGGAATGGCCATCCGTGGATTATTGGAGCCGGGTAGATTTTTTCGGCTTCGTAGATGTAGAAATTGATGGGGGCTATGAAATCTCTGATTCTGACGGGTACGTTTGTGCGATCCCTTGTGGTGTTGTGTGACACTTGTTAGTTATGTTGATCCTCGTCAGGGTTGGCTGGATATGCCTGAGTCCGAGGTGTTCAACGATTGATCTGGAAATAATGCTTAGGCAAGCTCCGGAGTCGCACATGACGTTAGTAAAGTCGATGCCTTGGACGTTGCATGAGATGAGGAATTGCCCTTGTTCTTGTGTTTTGTAAAGTATCTTGATTGGTCTCCCGCGTCTTGCATATGTGAAAAGTTCCTCTATTTCTAATGCAGATTTGGTGCTCTTGCGGAATAATCGTTCGAGTCTACGTTCCTTGAATGCTTTAGTGAACGATATGTCATTGGGCAGTTTGCGAACTTCTTGAAAAAATTCTTCGAGGTTTTCCGTGCCTATCTTGGTCGGATGCCAGCACTGCGTTGTGGATATGGGAGGGTTTGGTTCAAAAAACCGAGTGAGATTTGCAGTAGGATTCCGCGGTTTTGTGGCATACGAAGGCTCGATGTACGACATATTTTCCGTCTTTGGCCGGTTCTTCTGGCGAGGTGGTTGTACAATCGTTATGGACTCGGGATGTGTAAGGTGTCGACTCCTTGTCGGTCGGTGTTGGTTCCTTGGTGGCGCTCTTAAGAGAAAATGGTCTAGTTCCCCTTGTCAAATCGTCTTGCCCAGCTCGGTGAATTTGAGGATGTTTTACTTTCGCCGTAGATCGGGATGGGCTAGTGACTTCGTCAATTTTATCTTCAGAATTCGAAGCGGTTCTCTTGTGCTTGGAACGTCTTGGCTGATCGTCAGTCGGGGTTCAGGATGGTCCACTGAGCATTTTTTCTTCCTTGTAAATGAACTCCGAAGCTTGGTTCAGAGCGTGTTGGACTGTTGATAACTTATTGATATGCTTGGTTTTTGTCGTTTTCTAACGCATGATTAGTATTTCTTTCAAATGTTTTATCTCGTCAAAGTTCTTTTTTAGAGTCTTTTAGTCCTTTATTTAGTTATCTCAGGTAAAAAGGCGTCTAAGGAAGAAATTGGAATTACGCGGGCAAAAACGCATGGAACCGTGAAGAAAAGGGCAGAATCTCTCGGGCAAGCCCTTGCATCGGTCGGTTCGGGCTTGCCCGAGAGATTGGAATCGACCGATGCAAGAAGTGCATCGGTCGATGCGTGCCTACGTGAAGAAAAATGAAATTTCTGAATTTCCTGTTTTACCCCGAAAACTGTCAGTTTCGACCTAATTCGACATAGGACCTATATATACTCTATTTTTAGCCTCTTTGGCGGCTACGCTTTATTTTCATTTCAGACTTTTTGCTCTTGATCATTGTAAGCTTTAGAGAAGAATCTATACATCAATTGAGAAGAATTCTAAACCCTTTCTCTCTTTTTATATTATGAGTTCTTTATCTCCTTGTTTGTTTTCCGTTACCATGTTTGAGTAGTTCCATAGTTAGGTTTAGAGTTTCGAAGGGATCCATGAATCATTGAATTAGACACAAATAGGGATTTATCTATTGTGGTTTTCGCTTATTGTTGGGTTTATTATTTATGCTTCAGCTAACCGCTAGGTCTATAAACTAGGGTGCAACTTGCTCTATGAGCACGATTGTGGATTAGGGTATAGTTAACCTATGAGCAAGAGAGTGGATTAGGTTGCATAGAAAGAACATAAGCGAGCGATTAGGGTATATTTTCCTTTGTTTTTGCTTTCACTAAAATTTTATTTCTTTTGTTTTGAGTCATGTCTCAGGTATAAAAAAAAAGGGGGGGGGATCGGCCAGAACAGAATCGATCGATACCAAATGGGTATCGATCGATGCCAAGGGTCCAGAAAATCAAAAATCGATCGATGCAGTGTACGCATCGATCGATGCAGGGCGTCTAAAGAAACAAAAATCGATCGATGCATATCTTGCATCGACCGATAACGACCCAGGTAAGCCAGCTTTGACTTTTTCTTGATTTTCCTTCTTTGAGTCTGTTCTACCTTCTTCTTAGTTTATTTTCATACCGAGACGGTGTGAAGTAAGTGTGGGGGAGGGTCTTTGTCATTACTAACATTGTTTTCTTTCTTTTGTTTTCTCTCCTCAGTCATTTTGATATTTTTCTAGAGTCGTTTTATTGAGTAAAACATTTGTTGGAGATGATGATCATGATCTTGGATTTCTTGTAATGATTTTTCTTCTAAGTGACCATTGTTGCAGACGCATGATCAGTATTCTTTTCAAATGTTTTATCGAGTCAAAGTTCGTTTTTAGAGTCTTTTAGTCCTTTATTTAGTTATCTCAGGTAAAAAGGCGTCTAAGGAAGAAATTGGAGATACGCGGGCAAAAACGCATGGAACCGTGAAAAAAAGGGCAGAATCGGTCGATGCAAGGAGTGCATTGGTCGGTTCAGGCTTCCCCGAGAGATTGGAATCGACCGATGCATTAGGTGCATCGACCGAAGGAGACACCATTCGATGAAGGAGAATCGACCGATGCAAGGAGTGCATCGGTCGGTTCGGGCTTGCCCGAGAGATTGGAATTCTATGAGCACGACAGTGGATTAGGTGCTAGGTTTAGTAGCCATGAGCACGACAGTGGATTGGTTAATATTTATGTTTGAGTTTGAAACTTGTGTTTAATTATTCCCTAAATAGTTGTCTGATTCGTGATGTCTGGATTCCTAAGAACAAACCCTTGACCTAACGCTTTCCTTTTATTGAATTTACATCTTTTAAATTGCGTTTGTTACTGTTTCCAAAACCAAATATAATATTGTCTTCGCTTAGTTTCATAATTGTGAGAATTGTAGTGTAACCGTGGTCTCTGTGGATTCGATCATAAAGTACTACATTGACAACCGTTATGATTGCGGTAGTGTGAGCTTCAGTATTAATTGACTGAGTGTGATCTCTCTTTGGAAGTCTGATTTGTGTCGTAACGCCCATCTTAGCGTATTAAGTGCGACCTGGTCATTTACGAATCCTTCCATCGACAGTGCTATTTTGAAACATTTCAGAAAATGCCACAACGACTATGCCGGCCTCTGGGCTAGGGTCCACAGTTCGGCGTCGGAAATTCCTTGTTTAGAAAAATGCCTTATAAGGCCAGCAGATAGTCATCAAAAATTGTGGATCGAATTTCGACCGAGTCTTGAGAACCAGTCGAGGGCGGCTCCCTTGAGGTGTTTCCCGAACCAATAGCTATATTCATCTTCGATCGGAATTCCTTCGGGGTCGTGGCAACCCATTGCCGTGCAGAAGATTCTTACATAGTCCATTGGGTTTGTCATTCCATCGTAAATTGGGATTCGACCTGGGTGGTTTATGGTTGTCTCGGAGGAGGTCGTATCGTGTTCGTTCGAGTGCATTCTCGGCTGATCGCTGGTCTGGCCTTTGGGTCGGTCGTTTCTCGTCTTCTCCTTCTCAGAAATAAAATCTTAAACTTGGTGTAGAACATCGTGGAATGACGATGGTGCTCTTAGTATGAGTTCTCTTCGAAAGTCCAACTTGAAGTGTAAACCTCTTTATAGCGCGTTGATTGCGACTTGAACGTTCACACCTCTTGCTTGCAAGACTGCTATTTTGAATCGCTCTATGAAAATCCGCATAGGTTCTGTCGGATTTTGGGTCAGGCTCCACAAGTCGGCGTCAGAGGTTCCTTGCTCTATGATTGCGGCGAATCTTTCATGAAATTGGGCAAACAGTTGGCGAAAGTTTTCGATCGAGCCTCGCCCGAGATTTGAGAACCAATAGAGTGTCGTTTCTTCTAAATGTTCTTCGAATCGGTGGCACAGTCTCGCGTCTTCTTTATTTTCTTCTATTCTGGCTCAGCACATTGTCATGGGAAAAATTCTAATGTGGTCATTCGGATCGGTCGACCCATTGTAGAATGGAATTCTGACTTTTTCCTAATCGGGTATGGTTCCTTCGGTGATCTTTGTTGAAAAGGGGGTGCATTGTACCTCTGGTATTTGATCGTTCTTGGGAGTCGTGCTGAGTGTACGATGCCCTGTTGGACTGGTGGTTCGTCTCTCGGCATTGCCTTGGGCTAAGAGAGCTTCATTTTTAATCATTTCGTTCGTCTGAGGCCGGCTTGTCCTTGCCAACTCATCGCGTCGAGTTCGGCACTGGTGTATTCTCAGCTCGTCAGCGCGTTGCATTTGTTCCACCCAGAGAATGTTTTTTTCCTCTTATGTCAAATCGTTGTTGAAGCGGCCAGAGCCATAAATATTCTTCGAAAAAGCTTCTTCCGACTAGCGTTGATTTTGGTCTGCTTGCATCGGCTCGATCTAGAGAAGATTTCCTCCCACGAAATTTTCGTTAAGCTGGCTCGGGTCAGGGATATTCTCCGCGGCTTGCGGTACTTCCTGGGCCGAGGTGCCTTTCTCTTCGATTCGAATTGTTTCGTCATTGGTATCTCTTCTAAGGTAAGTTTTCATGTGCTCGACGATTTTCTGATTCGTTCTACGATCTGACCGAGGTGGACTGAATGGGACCGGTTCTGCCACCGCTGGCGTCACCTCTCTGGATGGGTATGATGGTTGGAAACTTCTTACCGAGGTCTAGAAATCAAGAGCGACATGACTGAGGTCGAGTCCTTGTGAACGAGGGATTTCTTTCATGAGTATTGCCTCTCATGTAACCCGAGTGGGTTTGACATCTCTGCAGCGTCCTCAGGCATTTATTATTTCAACTCGGATTACTTCATCATTGTCGTTTTCGACTATCCCGAGGCGGAATCTTGCTGGCTCGGGGATTTGCTGCTTCGTACTGAGATTCAATCGAGGTGGGTTGAATAATGGTGACCTTGTCACCGCAGGCATCACTTCTCTAGACGAACGTGATGGTGGTGATGCATCTTGAATCGAGGCGGTCTCAAGTGTGGAAAGATCGAGGACTGTTGATTTTAGGTCGAGCCTTGTGAACTTCCTTGGAAGTACATCTGAGCCGAGGCTTTCAGTTTCCCAGTCATTGGTCCGATCTCCCGAGATCAACGTCTTGACTTTTTCGATAGCATTTTGTTGAGTTTGTCATGTTCCACCGTCCTCTTTAGTATCGAGGTGATCATATCCTTCAATTCTGCTAAATGTGCCGACGTTATTTCAGCCGGTGTTACGGGAGTGTCGCCGAGATCGATCATTTCACCGGTTGTTGCTCTCGCGTTGTTGTTCACTTCAGTGTTGATCCTTCGCTGGTCTCCGACCATATCTTCCGATCTCGTTCCTGATGTTTCCGCGAGTAAGAACTTCGAGATTCCCCACAGACAGCGTCAAACTGTGAGAGTCAAAACTCACACAATCAATTTTTGTCAAGACTTTTCGAGGGAACCGAAGTTTCTGGAAAAACACAGTAAGAGATCCAAATATAGTGGTTTTATTATATGTTCTTTAAAAGCGATTGCATACAAGATTTTGCTAAGTGTTTCTGCTAGGGTAAAAAACGTCCATCTTCTATGAATGACTATGCTCATTATTTATACATGTTTTGTGGGCGAGAATCTCGGATATAATCTAGAATATTTCCTTTTTCCTTACGCGGCCACCGATTTAGATTACTTCTTGAGTTGGCAAGTAACCTTGTTAGGGTAATCAATGATTTGAGCTTTGAACTCGGCCCATTTGTTGATGAGATCAGTCTTTCGAGGTGAGCCGATCTGCATCGGTCTTGGTTCGGTGGAAAGATATCGTTGCTTTGGGCTCGGCTCGGCTTTCGTCCTCTCAAGGTAGGGTTACCTTGGTGAGTCTCTTGTTCTTCTAAACGAGGCGAAGGGAGGATCAATTTTTAGGAATGTCATGATTTGGCTCGGCCCTCCATAATCTTTGCGAAACGGTATGATTCATGTTAATCTCGGGTAGGTGAAAACCGACCCCAACATACACTATTGCAAAAAGAGAGTATATATTCGAAGAGCTTTGGCCTATTACTCATCAACAAAAAATCTATAAAAACGTCATATCTTCTCCTAATTGTCTTAAGGGTTTACGATCGAAATATTTTCGGATTAAACAAATAGAAAGAAGAAAACCCTAACGGTCTTTAAATGGCTCTAAAGATTTATTCGTTGGAATAGTTAAATGTTTTTTCGTATCGTCTAAGTAGGAAGTTTGATGATTTAAGATTTTATTTTTAATTGTTTAAGATTAATTAATATTTTTAGAAAATAAATCACAGTAAAAATATATTCAAATAATTGTTTTAAATATCGTGGCTAATGGACACGTTTGACGCGTGTCAATTTTTATTTAAAAATAGAAATTGATGTACATAGAAAAAAATCTAGAGATAACAAAAAAAAATCTAAAGAAAATATAATATTTATATTTTGTTCAACGCGTATTTAATTTTAAGATAAGTATTACTTAAAAATAATTAGCGATATTATTTTATTTATTTTTTATCTTAATTTGTCAAAAATTATTATTTATCGAAAAACCATATGTTGAATGAAATATTTTATAAATATTTTTTTAATAACATATATTGACGAAAATTTATAGTAAAACTACAAATTTATAGTATTAACTAAAAAATACGTAGAAAAATAGAATAATAAGTTAAGTTTCAAAGATTTTATTGGAAAAATATGTCAACATAATAAAGTATTACATTACTCCATTTAACCTATTTGACCCAATCCATCTATAAAATGGTGTAGAGTAATTAAGAAAAAAAACAACAACAACAACAAAAAGAGAGATCTAGAGGTAAGAAATGGGTCATAGAAAGATTGAGTTGAACATTCCCGCTG
>PKML01036848.1:206796-224611 GCA_002933935.1 Eutrema yunnanense
TGATATATCATGGTTTTTACCCTGTTTAGGCCATGATATAAGTCCTTTTATAGAGTCTTTTCTAGTGTTTTGTAGTATTTTAGAGTCTTTTACAGGTCTTAGCACGTTTGGAGCTTAATTGGAGATATTGGAGCTTTCTGGAACATTCTGGAGCGAAGCAGAAGATCCGTGTAGCTGAGACGTCAAAATCACCTGAGTATCGATCGATACTGCCTAGTATCGATCGATACCCGTCGAGGAAACAGAAGGATCGCGACTTAATGAAGAGTTGAAGAATTGCAGAATTGGCCCAGAAGACTTTGATATTTACAAGATGGCCCAGATCGTGTTTTAGGTTATAAATAGGATTTTACAGCCACTTGTTTAGGCTAAGCTTTATTTTCTATACTTTGGTTTGAGACAAGTCTGAATCTCCCTTCGTCCGAGATCAGATCTCAAGAACCTCTTGTTATTCTTATTCTATTGATGATCCGCGTCTCGAAAGGCGCTAGCCTCCGCCATATCCGAAGGTAGATGGCACGAAGACTTTTGCCCGAATGCGATCGCCTGTGCCAGCTCGGCGCACCCACCCTTGTCCATGGTAAACAGAGCGCTTCCATCTTCATGACAAAAGTAGAAGTTGTAGTCATTAGGCTCCGCGTCAGAATCACCTAACACATCATCACCATCAGCACCGCGGGACCCGTCCTCCTCCGAAGTCTCCGCCTCCTCTTCATCTGAAGGTACGACGACCGTTTCCACTTCCCGCCGCCCATCATCGGGATCCTGGGACTGCTCCCCGACCACAACCACCTCGGGCTCTTCTGTCGCCCGGACCTCAGCCCCTTCGCCCACCAAGTCCCGGGACGTCTCAACCGTCCCACCGATTGTTACCTCGGTCTCCAGGACTCTGGACCCTTCAACAAAAGAGTCGCGGGGAAGCTCGGCCTCAGTCTCGACAGGCCGGACTTCCTCCCGACCCGGAGCCGACGACCCCGCCTCATCGGTCCCCTTCTTCTTCTTGGCAACTCTCTTGCCCTCGGATTTAGCCGCCCTTTTCTTGGAAGGGGCAACCCGGCCTTCCTCTTCCCTGGTCCGCTGAGAGCGCTCCCACCGAACAGGGACCTCCAGAACGGGGGGCGGGGGAGCAACAAAAGAATCCGCGTACAGCGGAACGGCAAACTTCGAACGACCTGCATCCAACAAACCGTCAGCTCGGGGATATAATTAAAAAAAATATATATATACCGACCTCCGGCCATCGCTTCAGCTACTCTTCCCGAGGTGAACGACTTCCAATCTCTATCGGCCACCGTCCTGAACACCGCAAGGATACCCTCGTAGTCCGAAAACTTGAACTTGGAAGAGTGAGGACCTGAAAACAGAGTAAGTAACGTCAGTATAAGATGAACACATAGAAGAAAGGAATTCAATCTACGGACCCCTACCCGGGGAGAAATTCCAATCCCAAGTGTATCTCGCTGACGGGTCAAGCCTAACCGCCTCGGTAGCCCGAATGTAGAAGTAGCTGCGGGACCAGTCCTCGACCTTGGACAATTTACTGGCCTTAGCCCCCGAACTGCTAGCCTCAACGATATTCACCGCTGGCTTAAAAGCGGCGTAGTAAGTCCCCGGGATTCGCCTTCTGCTGGGTGAGAGCCTCGAACATGGGAAATGTAACCGCCACATCACACTCACTCCTCAGGGTCAGCAGCACGATCATCCCCTGAATCGTGGACGGACAGATCTGCGAGAAGGCCAAACCCCGCGCCTGGCAGTATTGGACGAGCAGCTCGGGAAGAGGAAGGCGCAGCCCGCACTTCAGGAAAAACCCCTCGTACAAGCAGACGAAACCCGCCGGAGGATTCCACGGACGCTCGTCTGGCATGGGGAGTCGAAGCTCGGCGGCAGCAGAGAAATCACATAGCTCCCTCAACAGGGTAACTGTCTCCGGCGTGCTCCAGGTCGGCGACCCGCCCTGTTCATAAAGAACTAGGGGAAACTTCTTTGTCTTGGCCGCCCGCGCTCCTCCACAACGACCTCCTCGACGCCCGCCTCGATCGGCGGCCCGACCGACGCCTCTCCCGCCCTGGTCAGCGCCGCAACCACCAGAGGAGGACCTTACCACCACCTTTTTCCTATGATGAGTCCCGAGAAGTAACGTAACGGCCCCCGAAGTCGAAGGAACGGATTGTGCCCCGCTCTCCTTGCCGCGACATGGAGAAAAAGTGCGCTCGGAACCTCCCGGAGAAGAACTCCCTGCCGAGGAACCGCCACTGTTATCCTGAGACGCCGACTCCTCACTAGATTTGACCCTAATTCCGTCAAGTATCGGCGCCATTTCACAAAGAAGAAGAAGAGACCCCAAAATTCAACCCATAATCGAAAGAAAAGAGCTTAAAAGAAATCAGCAACAAAAATCGGAGAGAGGAAGAAGAAAGAATTACCTTAGTGAGTTTGCGTAGAAGAGTCAAATCGAAGGAAGAAGACTGGTTTAAATAGAAGGGGGGACAGCGAAGAGACGTATGGACACGTGTCTAGAGAACACGTTCCCCAAAACCCTAATGATGGTGTCTCTTCGTTTTCCCCGCGCAGAAAGTAGGAAACACCTCGATAAACGCGAAGCATCTTTCGTACGCCCACGCGTGAACAGTACGCGCAGAAATAAGACGTCGCTTCGTTCTCCCCGCGTGATGGGCACGCGCCAACACTCTCCGGATCTTCGGAGAAACCGACACGTACGAGCAAGGGTTCGAACCAAAACGATATCATCCCGCGCTCAATTGCTTAATCCAGAAGCACCGACCTGAGATGCGCCGAGCTAACACAAGATCAATTTCGATGCATTCACTACATCTCATGACACCGAACTGGGGGGGGGGGCTATTGTTGGAGGTGGGCTTAGCACCCCCGGTTAACTAGGCCCATCTCAGCAAAAGGCCCTTCTCGATTATGCATGTCATAAGTCAACGCTCGACTTCAGGAGACCCCGCGCTGGTAGCCCGGGCTACAACTTCAAACCCTGCCGCACTCACAAGAATGCGCCCCGGACTCGGACTAATATCTCACCAACCCTAATCAGAAGAAGACAAGGGAGAAGAAGACACGTGGGGGTTAATTGACTAAACAGTTCGCTATTCCATAGGGGGATGGCATCGAACACGACATCTCACCAACTCCGCACAAAGATCTAAAAGGGAGATGACACGTGGAAAGCAGTTGACCGAACAGTATGCTATCTGCGTAGAGGTATGGCCCGAGTTCATCATGACCCTTCAGCCTGAAATCAGGGCACGTCTCCTGTGTCACCTTACCCGCGAAAGAGGCTGGAGGCGCCACGTGGTTCCGGATTCCCGAGGAGCAAGAAGTAAACCCCCACTATATATACCCCTTTGTGTGCATTAATAAAAAATGAGATTTTTGACTCTCTCTCGATATTTATATACTTGTCCTCTCTCGCTTGTAATAGAACAACGTTGTTTAGAACACCGAACTGGATTCCCGACGGGACTAGTTCGTAAGTCTAAAACGTTCGTCTCTCTTCAGTCATTAATAAAAGGAATACGGTCCCCGATATGTTCTTCGTAACACCCGACCTCTTTTACTCCATACCGACCTGTTCAAAGCTTTGGTGAACTCGTTTTATTTAACAGAAATCTCGCCTCTCAACCTCTTATTATACCTCTAAACATCATTAGTGATCATCTGGATCAACAATGGATTCAGTATAGACGTGGAAAAGGAAATATACGTTGTGAAGGTATCGCATTATACTCGTCCCCATGCGACCATCAGATGTAAATGTACCATGAAGGAAGATGGACGCCTCAGTATGTACAAGGCAATTCTTGATCCCTTCGTGTGTCTGCGATAAGAACATGAGTAAAACCTCATCTATTGTTCTGAGAACATATATATACATCTCATCATTGATATTAACTCGGACCTTTTTGCGCAAGCCAAGCTTAATCATGTAAGGCATTTAGTTGTTGATGTGTCCTGCATAGATAAGAATCTTGACATGAGGCTTATGCTCGCCGGCAAAAGGAAATTAATGGCTCCAAATGTGAGTTGATATCGATATATTTGTTTCTCTGAATAAATAGTTATGCCTCTCTTGGACTTAGCTTGGGTAAGTTTAATTTCTGTTTTGTGTAGGAGAAAGAGATAAGTAACATTCAAGGACTATTTGATTCAGCGACTGTTGATTCGAATCTGAAAGGTGGATTAAGGTGGCCGATTTTTTTGCTAAATGGTAAATATCATATAAAATGAATGGTTTAGGTTTTACAAGAATGTTTAACCTATAAATTGGTCCCATGGCAAAAAAGAATAAAAACATGAAAGCAAAAACCATATCGAAATTCGGTCCATCGACATAGATTTTCAGCTCAGTGTCAAGATGAAGCGATAACGTTCTTAAAACCCCGAGGCATAGAAGAATCCAAATGGAAGCCCGAAACGGATAACATAACGAAAGACCGAGAAACATTCCTCCGCAAATTGGAAGTTCTTTCACTGATAGGCCGCGGAAAAGCATCGTTACTCTAAGGAACCTTCAAAGCAAGATCAAAGACCGCCCTCAATGTCAACTAATCGCGACTAATCTAGTTCTTCCGAGATCGAACACTAGCGGAACTGCACCAACTTGCTGAATCAAGCTAAGCTCACTCACTCTACCAAGCTCTTTCCCCGAGGTCGGCAAGCACAAAGACAAGCAAAACCACGATCCAGAAGCCTTATTAGCTCCTCCAAAAATAGAGAAACGGGACAAATAAACTTCCATAACGCTTCTCCATCGAAACTTCATCATAAAATCTTCACAAGCTACTCGACAATCAAGAACCAAGCACTGATCTGTCTAAGTGAATCCGAACAATCTGGTCCAGTGAGATTAGAATAACTCTAAACTCATCGGATTAGACCAAGCACTGACACAAAGAGAGAAGACATGGAAGCAAAGACAAGAGAAGAGCCAAAACACAGCTGAAGATCCAACCTTAACTCAGCAAATCAAAAGTCGACCACAACACGCCTGAACTCAGCCTCATGCCACACCTCCTAATCGGAAACAGCTCAACCAAATCTAAAAAGAAGACAACGGAGATACACAAAGGACCGACTTCGAGACGAGCGACAAAACAACATAAACGAGGGAGGAGAAACAAGCTTAAAATGGAAGTAAGGAAAATCTGTGAAAAAATAGAGCACTTGAATACTTTATGCGAAAATGGTTACAGAATACTTGAAGTTTGTCACGTTAGAGCCACTATCTACAAAAAACCGGACTCTCGGGCTTATGATTAGAGAGACTGATAGATTTAACGTGAGGTATGGAACAAGGGAAATCGAAAGGGGTGTGACTCTGATACTTGAAGAGATGAACACTAAGCTACAGGTAACAAAAAATTTGTGCCGTTTGCATATTTGAAACTCTATTAAAAGTGAAGTGAGGCTTATAGTGAGTTATTTACATTTGTGGTCTACAGGAGCAGAACATTGAGAGGGGTTATGTTTTGGAAATGCTTCGAGATGCTCTTGGAACCATATGAGACTTCTTGTGTTGCGATGCCAAACTTACGTAATAAAGAACCATATGATGTTGATGTTGCTGTTTGGTTTCTCTTTTACATTCTGATGTGTTTTGGTACTTTAATAAATGTTTATGAGTTGTTTTTGGGGTTGTGAACTTGCATGTTGTCTAAAAAAGAACAGAACTTGTGTTTTGGTTTGCACCAGATTTTTTTTGTTCTTTCTGTTTGTATTACTGCAAGACTAAAAATTGTGAATAGTGAAAAAACGGTTCAATCTGCAAACGGTTTAGTCCGCCATAACCATTCAAAATCTTAATTTCAAAAGCGAATAGATCTTAAATTCAATAAAGAAAAGAAAAAAAAAACATTATTGATATCGACAAGTACTATGATGGCCATCCAAACCGGGAAATTAGCCTATTCTCCTATGAAATATTTGGCTCCTGATTATTCATACACGAGGTATCGATCAATGCTAAAAACATCATAAACTCAATTTTTTGAATTTGCTACGTTAAATTATGAAATTTGGTCAATTTCACCAAAATCGTAAACGGTGTGAGTTTTTCGTTAGCGGTTGCTGACGTGGCTGACAAGTGGCACATCGGTTTGGGTTGGTTTGAGATTTGGTCGAATATTTTTTTTTTAATTGTTTAGACCAAAACGACGTCGTTTTGATATTAATGTCATTCAATATGACCAAAAAGTTAATTGTTCTTACCAAATTTTTTTTTTTTTTTAATTTTTGTAAGTGTTCAGACCAATTAAATACTAAAACAGAGCATTGAAAAAATGAGAAAAACAGAAGGAAATATTGGATTTGCTCGATAGGTTAGAGAGGAACAAGACATAGTTTTAAATATAACAAAGTCGAAACAACTACTACCAAACTGCGGGATCGGACTCTAACAACGTGAGAGTGGATATCACATGAGACACACTATTGCATCTTCGCATATAGCTTCGGCAATGTGTAACCTACGGATACATACACGACAGGATTCAATGCGATTGAGCATAATCCTAACGAAATCCCAAACTCAGTATTCCAAAAATCCAAACTTTATTTTTATTTGATGAACATCTAACAATAACAAAAAAACAGCAAAAAGAGAGCAAAGACACGAATCAAAGATACCATCGTAGACGCTGGCTTCCTGAACATCTCTAATGGCAGCCTGCTCCACAATGTTCCTGATGATAAACCTCTTAATCGCCTATTTTGACAAGCATGAAATAGTCTCCCTGGATTAGTCACGGTTCGTGATGTGAGAAATCTCGCACAGTGGCTCGGAATCCCTCTTCCATCGTCACCCATACTTGAGTCTATTCCTTCCTCTCTATCTCTCAAACCCCTGAAAGGAGAAAACTAAGAACACCTAATTTGAATTTTTCCCCATAAAGTTTAGTAATTTTTGAATCGTGCAATTAGGACCAATACGACCGTTTTTTAATTTGGTCAAACCAGAGCAAGCTGTTGTGCCACCTGTCAGTCACGTCAGCAACTGTTAATGGAAAACTCACACCGTTTATGGTTTTGGTGAAATTGACCAAATTTCATAATTTCATGTAGTAAATTCAAAAAATTAAGGAGTTCATGATGTTTTTAGCATTAATCGATACCTCGCGTATGAATAATCAGGAGCCGAATACTTCATAGGGGAATATGCTAATTTTCCCATCCAAACAAAACACAAATTTTATGAGAAAATTACATCAACTAGGTGAGTACCCGCGCATAAGCGCGAGTTTTTATATATATTGGTTTTTGACAGATTAAATTTGGATGTGTTTAAGCTTATACATTATTAATTAGCATGGTCGGTTTTCTTTTGTGAAAATCATCTAAATTTTTTTCATTTATTTTATTTTGCTCACCAATCAAGTTACTGAGCCATCAAGTTAGTTGTGATTTTTCCTTAAATATAATTTCTCATCACCCAAAGAGGTTTTCAAAGTTCTTTTATGTACTTTATTTTTAAAGATGTTGGAAGATCGATGAGATCGACCAAAATATGAGATTAGATTGAGATTCGATAATGGAAATGTCGTAGATGTTAATAATTTAGCTTATGAGGTTTATATTTCCATTTGTAGTTATCTTAGTTTAGGAAAATGCTTTTATCCCGTATGTTTTTTTTGTTTGACATCATCCCGTTTGGATACATACTGCATATGTTTGGTCTCGTGACCTACGGAATCAGAAAATTTCCCTAATCGCTTCCTTAATCGACACAAATTAATTAGAATCTTCTTTTTTTTTTTTTGTTAAGCCAGCCATTTACCTTGACAATCTGCACAATTTTCTTTAGCCAAAAAAATAATTTATAATGTTTTCTTTACAATATTAATCATAATGACTATTAAAATTGCATCTGTTGGTTAGCCATTTTTGCGACATCACCTTTGTTCTCTTGTTGTTAAAAGACTGTACATCTGATCCAAGTTTTGAGGGACGCTTTCTGGCCCTTGAAGGCGTTTTAGGATATTAGAGAATCTCCACACAGTTTTACAGCTCTGTTCTAACTTTAGCTTCAGTTTCTTGTGGAGATAATGAGTACATAAACAGTTTGAGGTTTATAATGGGTTGGAAGGAGTTTTAGTTAATGCACGATGCGAAGAAGAGATTTTGAAAAAGAAGAGTGACCTTGCTCGTCTGTTCTTGTTGGTTGTCTCAACCAATTGATGTGTCATGTAGTCGTATTTTACCGATAAGGTAAGCTACTACATACATTTTGATGAATAGATTTACAAGCATTTGAAACTATGGATAAACTAAAGTGGAAATCTATAGAGGTTACCGTGGTGATCAGAATTGGATGATGCGGAGCCCATGACAAGTGAATATCATTCCCTCAATAAGTTGGTTTGTGGAATCTGTTTTTCCCTTGTGCTAGAAATAAAGGTACTTTATTTTCAAATCATATGTAAGACATGGAATATTTAAATATGTACACCTTATCCTCTTTCTCTAGTTCAGGAAGCATGCCTTTGTTAAAATCCTTTCCTTCAGAACCTTATGATCTTTGTTGGAAATTTTTTTACCTCAAAAGTATACAAGTGTAAAATCTTAATCAGCATTCAGCACTAAGACATAGGATGTTCAAAATACATGATAGATAAGTATATAGGTGTAAAATCTTTCCAAGTGCCTGATGCAATGGCTCCATTTATTTCCTCTTTTCATCGAACATGCTATTAAATCCCTTACGCTCAGATTTCAATCCCTAAGCAACACAACAATTTCCACATCACAACCAAACCCACAATTTTAGTATTCTTCGAAACTGCAAATGAGTTTTCAAACTTACCCTCTTAGCTTTCAACTTCTCGAAAACTCCAGTTCGAGCACCGTTCAACTTCTGATACTCTTGGTCAAGTTGTTCGACCTTAGCTTTGATTTTCGGGTAGAAATCATGTAGCTTCATTTTGAGTAGCTAATATCATGCGGTTTAGAAAGAAAATATGATGTGTAGAGATTTCATACCTTCTCTTCAAGCTCCACTCGAAGATGTTGATAAATCTTAGTAAAATCAATTCGGCTGATTCCAGATAGTCATAGCCCAAACCTGGCGATACATAGGATCCCCACTTTACGGAAAGGTAGTGATTATTGCTGAGTCGGGAAAATAAATCGTCATCGAGAGATTGAGTTATTACCTGTACACCTTTGTGCGCGTTGGACGACATAGACTCCTGATCTATCTTAAACCCCAACCATGGAGACCTAGAACCCCATCGCCGCGTCTCCTTAGCAAGATGGAGGTGTGAGTACCGACGAATACGGCGGCTCCGGTGACTATTATTGTTAATCCGCAGCGAGACATGGATTGAGTAGACATTGTTAATATGGGCTTGTTTCTCCCAGTGAGAGCCGGGTTCTTTAGCGGCGACAATGGAATTAGGATTACCGTCAGAAGGAGACGACAGAGGAGATACGGCCGGTTGGAAGAGGAAGAGAGGGAGGAATTAGGGATTTGATCCCGGAGGCTTCCAATGTTTTAAGTCGGCGTAGAATTAGGCAGTGAAAATTTTCTTCTTTCTTCCGTCGATTTTTTTGTTCAGTAATAAACGACGGCGCTTTGTTGAAAAGCGTAGATGAGTTTTTTTTTTCTTTTTTTTAATAAGGTGACACGTGTCGATTTCTCCAGCGCTGACGTGGCAGTCAGCTGGAGAGACTTGGCCAACTTTTATATACTCCCTATGTTTCATGATAAGTGTCATTTTGACACTTTGCACACAAATTAATAAAACATATTGAAAATTCAATTATACCCTTCAAATATATAATAACTCTTGGAATTCTTCATTAAATTGAAGTTAAATTAGGTATTTTGTGCCAAAATTTGCATTGAAAATCTAAAGTGACACTCTTTATATAACCAAAAAAAAAATGCTAGAATGACATTCTTTTTGAAACGGATGGAGTATTAGACTAGATAAATACCCGTGCATACGCACGAGATTGTTCTCATGTTGATTAGAGTTGGGCTAAATTCTCGAACCGAACCAAAATTTCCAAATCCGAAACAAAATTTTCGAAACCGTATCCAAACGAATTATAAAATAACCCGAATGGAATATAAATTTGTTTAGAGCGAATAAAAAAATAAGTTAAGTGAATACAATTTTTTTTTTTGAAAGATTGATGAATACAATATTTGGTTGTTAAGTAAACAAGGTCATTGATCGAGAGGCTTTAATTTCAAGATCATGATCTCATAGGGAAAAAAAATGCAAAAAGGACATGCAAAAACAATATTATTGATATCTTTTTCAGTACAAAGGTCAAAGATTACCATGGAAAAAAACCACTAAGAGTTTAGTGTCAAGTGACATGACTGAGGCCAAAATGAACCCAAATCAAAGTGCCTTTACCAATCCGCTGGCTTTATTCCCCCACGGTGAGTAGATGCTTCCAAGCATTAGAGGTTTCTTCATCCATGACTTAGATGACTATAACCTTTTTGGATCTTGCTGCAAAATACAATATAATCAAATTGTTAACTCCTAAGGACTTGATCGTAGAAGTGTAGAACCATATTTTAATTAATTTTGAAAAGAGACAAAAACATGCAAGCCGATTACAAAAGACATAATACCTTCGAAACATGGTCTTTTGGTTGAGTCATCGTACAAATCGGAAATAGAAACCTTCTACCTATTAAAGAAATCATTACTTTGTCAAAGGAATATGAGAGGTTTTTCTCCCAATAGTTCACTGTCTCGTCCTTCCTTTTTTTTTTTTTTTTTTTTTTGAACGTTTCTATGCAAGTCAATAGATACATGTCTGAAAACTCAGGAAAATGGAAGCAGGGACGATGCTATTTCAAGGCTATGAGAAACGTGGCACGCCAAAATATCGATTTCATAAGAAAGTAGAATCTAAACTCGTTAACTTCAGAATTATTCAGGGTTTGTACCTTCTTAAGACGGTGCTTCGATATGCCACACGTCGCTGTTAGATAATTACGACACACATTACAAATGCTTACGGGATTCTGTTTTATGGAGAAAATTACGACACAAAGATAAACCGGGTTTATTGTTTTCTATTGTATAACTCCCTTCAGAGTTATATCAAACTTGTGAACACTCTATTCTTGTTTTTTAAAGGTCACATGAGCATTGGATTGAGGATACGTCATGAATCTATAAACAGCTTTCCCAGAAATATGAATCCGATCGTCTTTCTTCACATGGTGAGCTGCAATTTTAGCAAGAACATCCTCGAATATAATCGGAATCCTGCGAAAATCGAAATTCCACAATAATCAAACCAAACATCAAACACACAAAGAAAAACAATATCCGATGCTTCCAAAATTGACGAGCTATAAAGGAAATCTACCATAAATCAGATGATTTTACACCGGAGCGTTGAGGAATAACGGATCCAGCCCAGGATTTTCCGTCGGAGCAAGACTCAAATTGATCGACGAAGCCAATCGATGTTTCCGATTTGTACTGAAACATCTAGGGAAAACGATCTATTTCCCCCTTGGAAGTTTCATATAATAACATATACCCCTAGAGTTTGAGTCTAGTTCTATTTCTCCACCGAATCAAAGTTTAAAACCTATTTCCCCACCGAATCAAAGTTCAAAACCTATTTGCCCCCGAAATCAAATTTAATCGGTTTGTTATCGGTTTCGAGCGGTTTATAATGTAAACCGTAAACCACCCCTATTACACCCCAAAATTAAACCGATCTAGAAAACCAAACCCGACCCTAGATCCGACCCGCCTTAAATCTAATTGAAACCCAAAAAAACAACTTCTCCGACGACCGTTATGGGTTTGCCGACCGTCTCTCTATTCCGTGACCGCTGCAACTCAGTGGAGGAGTCGTTCCGCCGTAGCTACGCCTTAGCCAACGCTCACACCGCTGATCTGCTCTCTCTAAACACCGTCGGCCTAGCTCTTCATAGATTCTTCGATCAAGTCGTCGAGTCTCCGCCGGATGCGGAATCCGAAGCCGACGAATCGCCAGATACGTCTTCGCCGGAATCTTCTTCCTCGCCTCACACCCTCAGCAGCTCAGATTCCAATTTGCCTCCCAAATTCGACTCAGATTGCGAGGAAGATGGAAACAAAGGTACGGATTGCGATCTCTTTAGATGTCCAAAACTCGATCCCAATCATGACCCGCTATACTCCCGAAATTACGAACCCGGCAATGGAACGCCGCCTCCGAGCAATTACGACGACGAAGAGAGACCACTCGTCGTCTTGATGAAGATAGGTCTACGACGAAGAAGACGAAGAAGACGCAGAAGGATGCTCCTATTCGCCGAAACGAGGGGAAGATTGGAACAGAGGAAGAGAAATGTATCCTAAAAATCTCAGAGAAGAAGAAGAAGAAACTTAAATCAGAGAAGAGCATAGTGTTCCGAGAGAATCAAAGGATCAACAAGCTTCGTCCTTTGAGGAGATTGGAACAGAAAAGTACAGATCTAAGCAAAATTAAAGCCATTCGTTCTTTGATTCAGTGTCTGTTGGTACCAGATCTCGACCCAAGAGATCTGGCCCGTTAAAGGCCCAGTAACAATTAAACAACCTCTAAACCGATAAAGATGGTCCACCAGTCAGGCTCACGAGCCAGCCACGCCCGACCCAAGAACGAGTCAAAGCTCCAGCTCGCGAGGAAGAAGTCAATAACGGTTCCTCGATCTGCGGGATACGCGACGTACGTGATATTCGGAGGTGGCGCGAGTAGACGACGGGTATAAGAAGAGATCGAGACTTAGGTTTAGGGGGACAATTCTTTTAAAGCAAAATATACCGAATACTTGTAAAATCTCTTGGAGATTACCCTACTTGTAAACACCTTTGATCGATTCAATATAAAATCCACTTCGTCGAGTTTATATCCAAATGACATCTTTGATTCATAGATAGAAACTAGCCCATCAAAAGTTCTTCCCTAAAAACCCTTATAAAAACTAGGTGTGCGATTCCGTATCCACATTTTGGTGCCGTCTGTGGGGAAGAGCATATAGATTTCTAGACACAAGAATCAGATCTTCGATCTAACGAGAAGCGAAATGGATCCAAACCATTCAGAATCAATCAGGGTCAACCCCTCGACAGGTCGCAGCACCTCTGGCGCGACTACTGAGCCCGCGCTCACAGGATCCGGATCCCAGATCCCAATCCCAACAAACACCGTGGGATCAAATCCCATCGCAACGAGTGGAGTGGAAACACTCGCCGCGAATCAAACCGCGGCATCGCGACGTGCAAATCCTGCCGTCCCAACGACCGTTAACGTGCCGTCAGACCAAAACCCTAATTGGGTATGGACGAGATATGCCTCAGGTTCCGTCGATCCGTCTCAGGCTCCGTCGGACCAAAACCCTAATTGGGTATGGACCAGATCCACCGCCCCGACCCAGGCTCAAACCGGCCGGACGGGATCAACCACCTCATCCGTAACGCCGCAACAACACCAAAACGACCGGGCCGAAATCCGCGGGATGTTATCCATCCTGGTGGAAAGGCAACAGACCTACGAGACCTCGGCTCGTATGCTCGAAGCTCGCTTAGAGCAGCAAGAACGTCGCTCGACGGAAAATCGAGAGCGACGTTCGCAAGGAAGCCCGCCCCCGCGAACACGCCTGGATTTCGGAACAATCCAAGCTTCGCCGACATTCGTCGGGCAATTCGAGACTCCGATCCGAAACACCCCGACCTCAGCTTTCACGTTCGAAAGCTCGCCATCATTCGCTGCCAACATAAGCAACGAAACAGGCGGGCGAGCCTCGACAGGCTACCGCCGAGCGTGGGAAACCATGAATCAAGGCCATTCAGCACCTTCGAATTCGGGTCCAGCTCGGGAACCCAGCATGAGCAAACTAATAACAGTTCGTTCTCTTTTCCTCCCCCACCCGCAAACCGCGAGAACAATACGCGGCCTCGTGAGGAAAATGAGAACCCGACTCGAGCTCAGGCTCCCGACCTATCATACATAAATCTCCCGAACACCATCGATCGCGAGTTGTTCCAACGATACGTCGATCACACGAATGCCGAACTACAACAAATGAACTCGCTCGTCCACTTCGCCACTAGTTCGGCCCCGGATATCGATCGCGTGATCGAGGAGACCAATCGGACTCCCTTCACCAATCGCATCGTGACCGCACATATTAGAGATACGGGAAAAATCAAATTCCCCGAATATGCCGGAAAGACCGACCCGCGAGCTCACGTACGAGCATTCCGCCTAACGGTCGCCAGGGTCCACTTCCTCCATCACGAAAAAGAAGCAGGCTACTGCCGCTTCTTCGCCGAAACCCTGATCGGAACGGCCCAGGAATGGTTCGCCTCGCTGGAAGAAAAATCCATAGACAATTTCAACAAGCTCATCTCGGTTTTCCTCAAGCAATACTCAGTATTCTTTGAGGCGAAAGCGTCCGAAGCCGACCTCTGGAAGCTCTCACAAGGCCCAGAGGATTCACTTCGGACATATATCACAAAATTCAAAGAAATCAAAGCCAAAATAGCGAACCCAACGAGGTAGTAGCACTATTGGCACTGAAGAATAACCTATGGCATACGTCGAGCTTCCGCAAGGAACTCACAGTTCGGCCTACGACGTCATTAGACGACGCACTACATCGCGCATCCGCTTTCGCTTTGTACGAAGACGAGACCGCCTATCTCACTAAGAAATACGAAATGATGGAATGCCCACCGACGTCAAAGAAGGCTCCCAAAAGGGAACCTCCCAGCAAAGGACTACATACGTACGCCGTCGGAAGCCCCCCTCAATCCAAAAACAAGGATTACGACCCATCAAAATATTGTTATCACCACAAGCGAAAAGGACATTCCATAGAGGAATGTCGAACTCGACTTCGGCTGCTAGCAGCCCAGAACGACGCCGAACGGCCTACGGATGAAGCCGTCGAAACGGAACCAGTTCCAAAGACCGATAATAAAAAGTCAAACCCCAAAAAGAAACGGGAATAAACTAACGAGGTCACGGGACAAGAAACCCCGCCTCCAGCGCCGAAAAAACGCATCGACCTGATATTCAGAGAGCTGAGCCTCTGCGGCGGCTCGATGAAATCAGTAATTACGCCGCCACCGGCGCCCAAAAAGACAGTCGTACTTCGACCCCGAAAACCTCGTTGTTTCGAAGAGGGGGGAGTAGACCCACCCACCACTAAAAGAATAGACTTCATATGTAGCGGTTCGCAATTCTGCCGCGACTCGGTTAACTCCATCAAGCTATTCCAACGACGAGCTCGAACCAGACCGGCAGAACCGACTCCCCTCCAGAGGCCCAACCATAGGATCACCTTCAGAGAAAGTGAAACCACAGACCTCGACAAACCGCACGACGACGCCCTCATCGTCCAACTCGACGTGAGTGGCTACGAACTATCCAGAATAATGATAGACACCGGCAGTTCGGTTGACGTACTCTTCTACGAAGCCTTCCGCCGAATGGGCTTCGAAGACTCATCCCTGCGAGGTAAACCCTCGCCGCTAATCGGCTTCGCCGGAAACATGACATACTCCAAAGGAACAATCGAACTCCCTGTGTTCGCGGAAAGAGTACGAAAATTAATCAAATTTGTGGTCGTAGACCGCGCGGCACCATTCAACGCCATACTCGGCAGACCTTGGCTATACGCCATGAAAGCGGTACCATCAACGTACCACCAGTGCGTGAAATTCCCTTCACCCGAAGGAACCAAAATGGTACGAGGAAGCCAGTCCGCATCCCGCGATTGCTACATGGGGAATTACAAACAATCCAGGAATCACCCCGTATAGCAATTACAGAAAGAGCTAGAGCTCGCCACCCAGCAGATTAAAAGATCAAACGATCCTTCTGTATGCAAACCTCGCACCGAACTCATCACACATGTCTGTATAGACGACAACAACCCGTACCGCGTCGTCGGCATAGGAATCGACCTATCCAACGAAATTCGAGAAGAACTTATCTCTTTCTTAAAAGAGAACGTCACCACATTCGCATGGTCCACCGCGGACATGCCCGGGGTCGACACCGATGTAACGTCGCACAGACTAAACGTCGACCCAACTTATAAACCCATCAAACAGAAACGCCGTAAGCTCGGCCCCGAAAGGGCCAAGGCCGTTAACGACGAAGTAGATCGACTACTCAAGGTCGACTCCATCAGAGAGGTGAAATATCCCGACTGGTTGGCCAACCCCGTGGTCGTTAAAAAGAAAAACGGAAAGTGGAGAGTCTGCATTGACTTTACCGACCTAAACAAAGCATGCCCCAAAGACAACTTTCCATTACCACACATCGACCGGCTCGTCGAAGCCACGACCGATCACGAACAGTTGTCCTTCATGGACGCGTTCTCCGGGTACAATCAAATCAAAATGAACCCGAAAGACCAAGAAAAAATGGTATTTATCACCGATCGAGGCACATACTGCTACAGAGTGATGCCCTTCGGCCTTAAGAACGTCGGAGCAACTTACCAACGATTAGTGAACAAAATGTTCGCAGACCTACTCGGTAAAACAATGGAGGTTTATATCGACGACATGCTCGTTAAATCCTCCTGAGAAACCGACCATGTAGCACAGCTCAGAGAATGTTTCATTATCCTCAACAGATACGAAATGAAACTTAACCCAGCGAAGTGCTCATTCGGGGTCGCTTCAGGAGAATTCTTCGGTTACCTAGTAACCACGAGAGGCATCGAAGCAAACCCAAAACAGATCGCGGCCTTTTTAGAAATGCCATCGCCAAGAACAACTCGAGAGGTTCAACGATTGACAGGGAAAATAGCGGCCTTAAACAGGTTTATCTCCCGATCAACAGACAAATGCCTACCCTTCTACCAGCTCCTCAAAGGAAACAAAAAGTTCCTTTGGGACGAGCAATGCGAAGACGCATTCCAACAACTCAAAGCGTATTTAAGCGAACCCCCGATACTGGCCAAACCAGTAGAAGGAGAACCCTTATATCTATACATCGCAGTATCTCAGGCAGCTTTAAGCGGAGTCCTAGTTCGCGAAGAACAAAACGAGCAAAAACCGATCTATTACGTAAGCAAAACGTTGATCGACGCCGAAACAAGATACCCCGCTATGGAGAAACTAGCTCTAGCTGTAACGCCCGCGTTCCAGAAGAATTGATTATTTAGGAGAAATAATTAATTCGGGTTTGTTCCGGATAGTATCGATCGATACTGGGCTGTATCGATCGATATCGGTCGGGATTTCTCTTTATAGTCTTCTTCCTCTTCTCTTCTTGCACGTGGAAAACCATTCTTTTGGGAAAAATAGAGTTGGTCGCGAGAGAGAGAGAGAGAGAGAGAGAGAAGGAGAGAGAGAGAGAGGGAGAGAAAGCTTGGTGAAGCTTGGATCTTGCGAGATCGAGAGGGTTTTGAGCTTGGGAGAAGCTTGAAGAAGAGATCGGAAGAGTTTGGTTTTGGTGAGCTAAGGGGAAGCGAGAGAGGTCTTCTAGAGCTCGATCCAGCCGATCTAAGGTGAGTTGGGACCAAAGGTTAGCAATTAAGCTTGTGTGGTGCGTGGATAAGCTTGATTGATGATTTTCGTGGCTTGTGTTGGCGATTTCTGGGTTAGATCTCGCGGAGGTTGTGAGTTGCAGGTGAGTATCGATCGATACCCTGTGAGTATCGATCGATACCAGTCCTTTGTCGGTGGTCTCGTGTTGTTGGAGTATCGATCGATACCAGGGGGTGTATCGGTCGATACCAGTCCCTTGTCGGGAGATTCGTGGTGTTTCTGTATCGATCGATACCAGGTGTTGTTTTTGGTATCGATCGATACCAGCC
>PKML01037017.1:12554-27850 GCA_002933935.1 Eutrema yunnanense
GAGGGGTAATCGTTCAACTTATCTATCCCAAGAATTTTGGCCATCTCCAAAGTCATGACATTCACGGTTGAGCCCGAGTGACACAAAGCATCATCAACTTCCAAGCTTCCAAGGGTGCAAGAAATTGAGAATTTCCCGGGGTTCCCAAGCTTTGGGAGAGTCTTAGGCTCTATCATTGTTGTGCTTGGAGGATCTTTCTCTTGTGCCTTATTGAGGAAACGATCGGGAAATGGAAGTGGAAGCTCATATGGGGGAAGTAAAGTGCGAATGGGCTCTCTTTTTGACCCAACAAATATCTCTACGTTTTTCACTCTAGCCACGTCCTTGATGGACTCCTCAACCTTGTTATTCTTCTCTTCAACCAACACCATGTCATTCTCATGCCCAAGGGTCACCTCCCCTCCTTGTTGCTCAATGTCCTCATTGAGGCTAGAGACTAACCCGAGGAACTCCTTGATTATGTGATATTTCTCTTCAAGAGTGGAAAAGGTGTTGCAGGAATCTTTAGAGGTTAGTATTGCCTTCACATTTGAAGAGTCTTGAGGATGATTTGAGGAAGAGGCGGCACTCCTTTGCTCCATTAGTTGCACCTTTGAGCTCAATGCCTCAAACTTGCTATTAAGATCATTTAAGAGCAAATGACATTGTTAGTGGTGTCCGTTTGGCCCTTGATTAGTTGTTAGAACATGGAGGCCAAGTCAAGCTCTTGCGGTTTAGACGTAGGTGCTTGACCTTGGGGCACAAACCCTTGTTGTTGACCTTGAAAATCGGGTGGGGCTTTTGGTTGGAATCCACTTTGGTTTCCTTGGAATTGGTTCCTTGGGACATACCTTTGTTGGTTGGAGTTAGAATATTGACTTTGAGATTGGAATTGTTGTTCTGGAACTCCTTGAGCTTGAGTAGATTGTTGAGGGTTGAGTTGGTCTTGTGGATTCCTATAGGTGTGGTTGAACCCTTGTCTTTGGAAGTTACCTTGGTTCCCCACGTAGTTCACCTCCTCTTGGGTGTTCATGTCCACGTTCTTCTCTTGATACCAAGCTTGATTGTTCTCGTAGACACCAATGAAACTGACCGCCTTTTGAGACTCTTTTTTAGAGGCAAGAAGCTTGTCTATCACAGGGCTTGCTTATCCAACTTCTCATTCAAGGCTTTCATGTCCTTGGCTCTCTTGTTCTCATCAAAGTCACTCGTGGTAGTTGTGGCACGGTCATAATCATCGCCATAGGTGCCATCACTTTGAGCCAAGTTCTCTACCAACTCCATTGCATCCTCCACGTCCTTAGCTAGGAAATTACCATTCGATGNGTGGTTGAACCCTTGTCTTTGGAAGTTACCTTGGTTCCCCACGTAGTTCACCTCCTCTTGGGTGTTCATGTCCACGTTCTCCTCTTGATAGCAAGCTTGATTGTTCTCGTAGACACCAATGAAACTGACCACCTTTTGAGACTCTTTTTTAGAGGCAAGAAGCTTGTCTATCATAGGGCTTGCTTATCCAACTTCTCATTCAAGGCTTTCATGTCCTTGGCTCTCTTGTTCTCATCAAAGTCACTCGTGGTAATTGTGGCACGGTCATAATCATCGCCATAGGTGCCATCACTTTGAGCCAAGTTCTCTACCAACTCCATTGCATCCTCCACGTCCTTAGCTAGGAAATTACCATTCGATGTCGTATCAAGTAGCATTCGAAATTTAGGTAAAGCGCCTCGGGAGAGAGTACTAAGAAGTGAGGCGTTGGAGAAGCCATGATGTGGGCATTGAGAAGTGTAGCCTCTAAATCTTTCCCAAGCCTCGTTGAAAGACTCAATAGACCGTTGTGTGAAGCTTGAAATCTCATTACGAAGTTTGGCGGTTCTAGCCGGTGAGAAGAATTTGGCTAGAAAGGCCCTTTTGCAATCATCCCAAGAAGTAATAAAACCTTGAGGCAAGCTTTTCTCCCATTGGTGAGCCTTGTCACCCAAAGAGAACGGGAAGAGACGAAGCTTGAAACCATCTTCGGATACTCCGTTAATCTTGTTGAGACCACATATCCGGTCAAATTGGTCAATGTGATCTAGAGGATCCTCCATTGACAACCCTGATATATCATGGTTTTTACCCCTTTTAAGCCATGATATAAGTCTGTTTTATCGAGTCTTTATTCTATTATAGAGTCTTTTAGAGTCTTTTACAGGTTTTAGCACATTTGGAGTATTATTGGAGATATTGGAGTTTTATGGAGTATTCTGGAGCGAAACTGAAGTCTGGTGACTAAGTGCCCAATCGAAGCGTCAAGTATCGATCGATACCCCCTGGTATCGATCGACACCCATCGAAGCAGATTTCAAGTCGCGACTTAATGAAGATTTGAATAATTGCATAACTTGCCCAGAAGACTTTGATATTTACAAGAAGACCCCAATTCGTGTTTAGGTTATTTATAGGGATTTTACAGCCACTTTGTTGGCTAGGCTTTCAATTTACTTTTGTTTGAGAGAGAACTTTGTGAGGAAGACAAGTCTGAAACTCCCTTCGTCCGAGAGAAGATTTTGAACCCTCTTGTTACTCTTTCTGTTTTATTTGATGATTTATTCAAACATGTTGATTGTTTCATTCTCCATGTCTGAGTAAATCCACTTTAAGTTCAGGGTTCTCATAAGGGTTTTCTCTGAATTCTAGGTTGATTAGTTTATTAGGATTCACCATCTGAATTAGTTCTTCGCCTTAGGTTGCGTTCAAAGCTAATAACAGGTTGACGAATCTGGAACTTAGATCTTAGGATAATTGATTAGGCACGACAGTGCGATTAATTACCTGATTGAACCTTACGTGAGCAAATTGATTATTCGCAAAGAGAATTGGTTTAATTGATTTATGAACATATCAAACTCGATATTAAAGCTGATTTAGACTTTAGGATTCGCAAAGAGATTTGGAATTCCTAGGATTTAGATTTAGATAATTCTCGCAATGACAGTCGGTTAATTATAGCTTAGTGATTTGAGTTCAAGAACTGCGCTAAATCTGAATCATGTTAGTTAGTTTATCTGCATTCATTGATTTCCTGAGAAATACCCTGAGCCTATCTTTCTCCCAATTGAATTACAACACTTTTAATTTACGCACTGTTTTCAATTACATCTGAATTGCTTAGCTTAATTCTCACATATATAATCTATTGTGCGTTTCTGTGAGTCCTTGTGTTCGACCCCTAGCTATACTACGACAATTGCTTTAGTATCTGAATAGGGTATTAATTTGAGCATATCAAATTTGGCGCCCTTGCCGGGGACTCAATTCGCCATTAGATTTTAGTCTGAGAATTTCGACTAAGTTTGTTGGTATCGATCGATACGCGTCGCCTTCTTTTGTTGATATCGATCGACACCACCCAGTATCGATCGATACTCAACGAGTTTTTTTGTTACTTACGTGCTTTGCCTAGTGTGTTTCAGGTGTGAATTTGGAACGTGCAAACAGGAGAGCAAAGAAGCCAGCAGAGATGAACAACACGATTCTGATTCAGGATGCTGCTGGAGCTTTGAAAGACCAAGAGGGTCAGTTGTGCAACGAGAGAGGACAACGTTTGGATGGAGAGGGGAACATCATTCCACCTGCTCCTGTTGTCGCTGGGAATATCGCTGAGAACGCGAATGCAGGGAATGCTGTGGCTGCTCGCGGTAGAACGATTGGTGAGTACAACATTCCTGATCAGTTCTATGCCAATCGATCAGCGATTCGCCCTCCTGCTTTTCAGAGGGATGACTTTGAGCTGAAACCTGCATACTTCACTCTTGTGGGTCAGCATCTCTTTCATGGTCTTTCTCGTGAACATCACATGTACCACATTGAGAGGTTCGAGAATTTTGTTACAAGCATCGAGAGCAATGGAGTATCCTACGACTACCTTTTTTGCAAGCTTTTCCCATACTCACTTGGTGGAGAAGCGACTTACTGGCTGAACCAGTTACCTACTGGGTCGCTGACTACTTGGGGAGAGACGAAGAAAGCTTTCCTGAACAACTTTTTCGATGATGCGAGAGCCGAGGAGCTCAGGAACAAGATCTCTCAGTTTTCTCAAGTACCGACTGAGGCATTCAAGGCTGCTTGGATTCGTTTCAAGTCATATCAGAGAGATTGTCCGCACCATGGGTTCACTCAAGTTCAGCTGCTGGGTACTTTCTACAGGGGAATCGATTGGAGGTATCAGATGACTCTAGATGCTGCGAGCAATGGAAATTTCTATACGAGGTATCATGACGATGCCTTTGTACTTATTGAGAACTTGGTTTCTAGCAATAGTACCAAGAATGCAGACATGGAGCGCAAGAAGCAAGCTGGTAACTTGGATTGCAGTCAGATTGCTGAGGTGAATGCTAAGTTAGATTTGTTGATGTACAAGCAGCAGAAGGCTGTTTGTTTTGCTGGAAAAGATGGAGTGGAATTTGTTAACCACATTGATTGAGTTGGATTTCAAGATCAAAGGTATTAATGCCCACCCACACCAACCAGACCTTCTGAGAGCAAAGTTGAATCCATGCTTGAACAGCTTCTTCAAGGACAACAGAAGATGACACTAAACCTCACTGGGAAGATGGACGCTATGTACACAGATCTGAATGGGAGAATTGATTCTCTCAGTATTCATCAAAAGATGCTGGACACTCAAATAGCAGAGATTTTCGTCAATCTAGCCAAGGATGACAAAGAGGATTCAGCAAATCACAAGGTATCGACCGACACCATAGAGCATCGATCGATGTCCGTCTAAATCATCTCTCGCGACAAGTCAGAACCCCGAGCATCGATCGATACCCTACCTGGTATCGATCGACACCAATCGATACCGATCAACGACACCGGTATCGACCATGCCAAATGAGGGACCAATACCGACGTCACAAATCGGTACAACATGTCGGTACGGAAACAGAAGAAAAATCCCTTAGCACCGATTTATTGTACCGAGGAGTGACCTTGGTATTCAACGAGAAATTTTTAAAATCCGTCAATACCGATGTGCAATACCCACGAGTGACATCGGTATTGACAAGATTTTCAAAAATCCGTTGACTAACCCGGTTCTCTCCCAGGTAAGATCCGACCCGATCCGGGTAAGTCTATCCTTTCCCTTCTTCTTCCACGCGAAACCCAGTCTTCTTTCTCAACCTATTTTCGCGATTTTAGAGACTCTACATCACATCTTCTTCTTTTCTCAACCTAATTTCGCGATTCCAAGCCCTACAGTCTCGATTTTCACTGTTCTTTTTGGATTTATCATCATTCCAAGTATTTAACCCCAATCCCCCAAGGTATTCATCAATTAAATTCTAGAAAAACCATAGTTTTGTTCTTAAGAGCATATTGCTTGAATATGGTTTGATATTGCTTTTCACTTGTACAAATACCTTGGGGATGATTTCTCTATGCTTGAACTTGATGATTCATGTGCCAATTGTGGATAGTTTGATGAAAATTTGAGGAATTGGAATTTTGAGATGAATGAGAATTAGGGATTTTGCATTGGAAAAATTTGCTTGCTAAGTGTGAATTTCTACCTTGTTCATTGTTCTTAGCTTATCTTTTGGAGAACCTTTGTTGATTTTGAGAAACAATTGTACCTATGCTAACAAATTGTCTCGAGGATATTTTTAGGTACAATGACCGACAAAGGCGCTCCATCGACACGAGCACGAACCAAGGTTTCAACGGTTGGAAAAGGGAAAGGTATTGCCAAAGCTACCGCCGCCGAAAAAGGGAAAGAAATTGCCAAGGGTACCAAGGCAAAGGCCAAAGCAGCGAGCTCTAAATCCAAGAAAACGGCCAAGGGCAAAGGCAAGAGAGCTGAAGAAGTCGAAGAAGAGGTTGAGAGTGAGAACTCAAGTGGGGAAATCTCGGAAGTGCAACGGGCAAAGCCAAACGAGCATGATTACTTCGACAAATTTTGCCAAATGAAGTTCGGGCAAGGCAAATTCGTTGATGCGGATATGATGGATAAGATGGAAATAAGTGATGAGATGTGGACGCTTTTTGAGAATATGGGGCTGAGACCCAAAAAAAACAATAACAAGACTGTGTCTTTGAAAGCAAAGAGGAGGAGACAAGTAACAGAGGATGAAAGCCATTGAAGAAACTTGAGCAGCCATAAAGACAAGCTATAGACATTCTCAAATGTGAAGACTCAATCTGTTTATAAAACACTCGATATCACTAACAACAAAACTCCTCACTAATTTTTTTAAAAAGATATAGTATTTACTCTAATTACCAAATTTTTGTGCGTTTGAAACTATTAAATGTGTTTAACAAACAAAAATACAGATTTATTACTTACCTCCAAGAATGGAGCGTTGAGCAGTTCCGAGGATGGTGCAACGATGGTTGATCCTGTCTGGCTAACATCAAAATCAGCAGCAGACCGCTGCGTAGCCAAAGACTCGGCCTCTTTGATGAACGACTCCGCACGTTTATATCTTAAATCTTTTTAAATCAAATTGGATGTGATTAATCAAACTTGAGGGAAAACACAAGCAAAATCTTTATAGGTTACCAAGAAACAGAGCTAGTGAACCACAACACACTAAACAATAGAGCTAATTTTGATTAGAATGCAAATACGACACAACGAATGCAAAGTTTTTAAAGGTTTAGAAAGAAATTGAGAATTCAATGGATGTAATTTGAAATCAATTGAAATCCACGAAACCCATGAACATGCAATGGCTAAGAATTAACAACAAACAACAATTGAGAGAGAGAGAAAGAGCGTTTATACAGAGAGATCTAGTAACTGGAGGGAAGACAACAGCCGTGAAACAGAAACAGCGGTGGAGAGACGGAGACAGCGGCAAAGAGATAGACATGGAGACAACAGCGGAGAGAAGAGACGGCGGTGGAGAGGATATACAGAGACGGTGGTGGAGAGGAGAGACAGAGACGCCGGTGGTAGTGGTGAATGCGGCTGCGACAAGGGTTTTCTCCATGTGTCGTTGGAAAAGAAGAAAGAAATAAATGAAAAGTTTAAGAAACTGAAAGATGTAAAGCTTTAGGAGGCAAATTTTGTCATTTCCATTAAAATTGCGCGAAACTAACCCGGGAAGTGAATTTTTTCATGGGTTAATTACACTGAAAGGCACATTAGCCAGTTTTTGTTTCAAAAAGGCATATTTAACTCTTAAGGCCATTTTTCCTGTTCATGTGTGTGAAAAACCCAAATGGTCCCTCATTTAATTTTCAGTAACCAAGCTGTTTTCGGTCGTCGTTACTATCCCGACAGGTTGGCGTGAAAACTACGGCGAGCCTTGATACCTAGAAACCCAAAAAATCAGAAGCCCACCGATCTGACTTCTCTCGTTTTGGGTGTGCGAAAATAAAAGCTGAATCGAAAATAAAGACGGACCGGCGATGCAATTCAGAAATCGGGAAGGAAGTAGGGTTGTTTATAACTCCAATTTTCGACCGCCCAAAATTTGAAAGAGGGACGCTGTTCTTCGGAAACGGGGTAGTTATATTCCTCTGTAGTTTATTGATGAAGTTCAAACATGGATTGATTGATGGATCTATAGGGTAGAATCGATGGATATAGTCATTCAACATGTGAAGACAACATCTCGGGACTAATCGATTGATGAAAACCAAGAAATGATACGGCTAACGGTGGAGAAAGGGTGGTCAGTATTCGATGGTTGCATGTATTATGGATGGTTTGTTTTTAATAAAACAGGGGAATGTATAACCTAAAAGTGTAGATGGTTAGAAGTTGATGGTTGTAGTTATTATGGATGTAAATCGATGGATAGGTTTAGAGTTAGTAAGCACAATTAAGTTTGGACAGAACACTATGGATAGTTGGAGGTGGATGCCGTAAGAAGTATTGTTCAATAATTCCAGGTATGAGGGGTAATTTGTGCTGCCAACGCGAAACCATGTTAGGTAAAAATATCTATTATTTAGGTGGATTAGCTATGATGGATGAAGGTTGAGAACCATTTAGTTGTGGATGGTTGTTTGTTAAAACAGTGGGTCCGACGCAGCAGTAAATACTTTTAATGTTGGGGCAGTAAATGATTTTGATCCTATGGCTGGGAAGAAGACATATGTATTGGGGGTAGATAAACGTTAAATCCTAGAGCTATATTAAAGTGGTGATTGGATTAGGTGTTTAAAGTTGGTTTTGGTTGTTGAAGTTAGTCTTCAAAACTTCGTTTAGTGAGGACGGCCAAAGAATTTGGAAAGGTTAGTTTCTTGGGTTTTCTTCCGGAAGTTGAACTATTGCAATCAGATTGTGGATATATTGATTGAAAACACAATAATGAAATGTAATGTTTCTGTTTTCTTGTTGAAGGGATGGATGAGCAATGTAGGGTCATAAGTGGAGAGTGGATTTGGTCGAAAGAGGAGAAGTGGGATTTTCTTATAGATACAGAGAAGATGTCAAAAATATTTCCACTTCGGCCAGGAATTTCTATAGAGGAGTTGAAAAAAAATGTTATGAGGGAATTCTTTGTTGATGGCGGGGAAGGAGTGTATGTTACGTTGAGTTATTGGCCCCCTAATAGCATGGAACTAGCTACAGGGATCACAACTCCTCCAATGATGGTTACAAACGAAGGTGCAATTAGTTTCTTCCTGCAACATTTTCGGCTTCAAGCTAGTATGAATCTTTTTGCTAAGTTTGAAGGTAAACGTGAGAGGAGTGTTACGGCTGAGACCGATTATGGTGGAAGTGGGTTTAAAACTCCAGTGACGAGAAGAAGTTTTGGTAGTGTTAATTATGGTGGGGTTAGCGGGGAGAAGACACCATTCATGTTTGGTTTTGACAGTCCTGTTTCTGGAAGAAGTAACAGGAGTGACTATTTGGGAGCTATTTCAAGGGGCAAAAGTCCAGTTCCTTCAAAAGTGGTTATTGACTTAGCGGATGATGGGATGACAACTCCAGTTTTGGGAAAACGACAGTTTGGGTATGAAGACGGCGCTGGCTCTAGTAGGAATTTTCGGAATAGGTCTAGCGGACAGACTGTAAGCGAGGAAGATGATGAGCTGATAAGACGTGCTGAGATACTAGAGGGAATTTATAAGATGGAGGGGGCAAAAAGTAATGTTGATGGTGAAACTCTTGAGTCGGATAGTGATGAGGATGATCCTCGAGAAATAGCTTCGCAAGATGTTATGACTCATGAGTATGATAAAGAGTTTTGGGAACCATTTATTGATGATCAATATGGCGGTTCTAATGCGGCGGAGGTAATGTGCGACCCAGTAGATCCGACAGATAAAACATGGGATGGTGTAGGTATAGGTGAAGAAATATTGGGCTCTACAAATGATTCTTTTGAATTTCCTCCAATTTACAAAGAGAAAGAGGACATACCCACTCCCTTTGGATGGACGTTTCGTGGTGGTCAAGATCAAGTGGATGGTGCTAATGGTCAGGGGGTGAATAAACTGGCAGCATTGGACGATGAGGATTTCGACATCCCCCCGATGTTTGACGACACACTCTATGACAATGCTGATATTCCAGACCTTGATGTTTCTGGCGGGGAGGAAGGCATTAGAGTAGGGAAGGTGTACGTGTCAAAGGAAGACTGTAAGATAGTGCTTGCTATATATGCAATTAAGGAAATGTTATGTTTCTACCAGAGCAAAACAAGGCGTCACAACTTTGTTGTTAGTTGTTTAGATAAACGTTGTGAGTGGCGTGTGTTTGCAAAGGAAGTAAAGGACAGCTCATGTTACTTGATTAAAAAGGCGCAGCTTGAACATACGTGTGATATTGAAACGCGATAGGCGTTCATAAGTAGCCTCTCGTCCCGTGTCACAGCTGATGTCTATCGGGTGAAGTATGGGGATCCTGTGAAAGGTCCAAAGGCTAGGGAATTGCAGCGACTTGTACTTGAAGATCTGCATGTGAACGCTTCCTATATGAAGTGTTATAGGGCGAAGGATAGTGCTATATTGGGAGTGAGAGGATCTGAAGATAAATTGTTTCAGAAACTGCATGAATATCTCCATATGATCAAGCTTGCAAATTCAGGGACTGTCACTGAGTTGAAGACAGAAGTTGATGAGGATGGATTAGTTAGATTCAAGTATGTGTTCCTCTCATTTGGTGCTTCACTGGTTGGCTTTAGGAGGGTTAGGCACGTAGTAATGTTAGATGGGACACATTTGGGAGGTAAATACAAGGGTGTTTTGCTAAGTGCAAGTGGCCAAGACGCTAATTTCCAAGTATTTCCGCTCGCTTTTGCAGTTGTTGACAGTGAGAATGATGCTGAGTGGATATGGTTCATGCAGGTGTTGGAGCGTTTGCTTGCAGATAGCAATAGACTGACCATCATCTCTGATAGGCATCAGTCCATTAAGACAGCCAAGAAAACTGTTTATCCAAAAGCACATCATGCAGCTTGTATTGTTCATTTGCAAAGGAATGTAACATCTAGGTATAAAAACAAGGGGCTGGCAAAGTTGGTTGTAAGGGCTGCATTTGCATTTAGTATTGGAGAATTCAGGGAGGCATACGAGAAGGTGAAAGCAATGAATGGGGACTGTGCACGTTACCTAGAGAAAGTAGGTATAGCTAGTTGGACACTAGCATATTTCACAGGTGATCGTTATAATATGATGACGAGTAACATTGCGGAAACTCTTAACAAGGCGTTGTGATGTATCATGGTTTTTACCTTGTTTAAGCCATGATATATGTCCATTTTATCGAGTCTTTATTCTATTATAGAGTCTTTTAGAGTCTTTTACAGGTTTTAGCACATTTGGAGCATTATTGGAAATATTGGAGTTTTATGGAGCATTATGGAGCAAAACTGAAGTCTTGTGACTAAGTACCTGATCGAAGCGTCAAGTATCGATCGATACCCCCTGGTATCGATCGACACCCATCGGAGCAGAATACAAGTCACGAATTTAATGAAGTTTGAAGAATTGCAGAACTTGCCCAGAAGACTTTAATATTTACAAGAAGATCCCAATTCGTGTTTAGACTATTTAATTAGGTTTTACAGCCACTTTGGCTGTGTGCTTTTCATTACTTTGAGTTTAGAGTTTTTGAGAGGGCAGCGAAGTCAGAACTCTGTTCGTCTGAGAGAAGATTTCGAACCCCTGTTTTATTCTACTCTTGTTTATTTTATTGATGATTTATTCGGTTATGTTGATTGTTTCATTCTCCATGTCTGAGTAGATCCCTTGTTAGGTTCGGGTTCTCAATAGGGTTTTCTCTGAATGCTAGGTTGATTTATTATTAGGATTCACCATCTGATTAAGTTCTTCACCATAGGTTGTTTGAAAAACTAATTCTGGATTGATCACCTAGAACTTAGATCTTAGGATAATTGATTAGGCGCGAGAGTGCGATTAATTACCTGATAGAACCTAAGGTGAGCAAAATAACTATTCGCAAAGAGATTTGGTCTAGTTGTTTTGTGAACAGATCAAACTTGTAGATTAAAAGATGATCTAGACTTTAGGATTCGCAAAGAGATTTGGAATTCCTAGGATTTAGATTTAGATAGCTTTCGCAACGAGAGTTGGTTGGCTATACTTTAGTGATTTGAGTTCAAGAACCGCGCTAAATCCGAATCCTGTTAGTCAATTTATCTGCATTCAGTGATTCCCTGAGAAATCCTCTGAACCTATCTTTCCCAAATTGAGTTTACAACGGTTTTAATTTACGCACTTGTTTTTAATACCATTGATTGCTTAGCGTAATTCTCATCCATAAAATCTATTGAGCGTCTCTGTGAGTCTTTGTGGTTCAACCCCTAGCTATACTATAACTACTGATTTAGTATCTAAATAGGGTAATAATTTGAGCACATCAAATTTGGCGCCGTTGCCGGGGACTCAATTCGCCATTAGATTACGTTTGTGAATTTCGACTAAGTTTGTCGGCTCGTCGTTCTCTTTTGTTGATATCGATCGACACCATTTGGTATCGGTCGATACTCATCGTGTTACAGATTACTTACGTTCTTGACTTCTGTTTTCAGGTGCATGCCTAATCGCGAAACAAGAAAGAACAAGAATACTCAGCTAGTTCAACTGTCATTGGAGCAACTAGCACTTGTGGAACGCACAAACCGAAGAGCAAAGAAACAAGCAACTATGAACAACAATCAAGTAGAGTTGGTTCGAGATGAGGCTGGTGCTTACCGAGACCAAGAGGGTCGGTTGTGCAATGAGAGAGGACAACGTCTGGATGAAGAGGGGAACATCATTCCACCTGCTCCTGTTGTCGCTGAGAATGCCGTTGGAAACGCGAACGCTGGGAACGCTGCGGTTAATCGTGGTAGGACGATTGGTGAGTGCAACAGACCTGACCAATTCTACGCAAATCGCTATGCGATCCGCCCACCTGCTTTTCAAAGGAATGACTTTGAGCTAAAACCTGCATACTACACTCTTGTGGGACAGCATCCTTTCATGGTCTTACCAGCGAGCATCCCATGGATCATGTCGAGAGGTTCGAGGACTTGGTCACTAGCATCAAGAGCAATGGAGTGTCTTACAACTATCTCTTTTGCAAGCTTTTCCCATACTCTATTGGTTGGGAAGCAACCTACTGGCTGAAGCAGTTACCTCCTGGATCACTGACTAACTGGGAGGAAACTAAGACTGCATTCCTGACCAATTTCTATGATGACGCAAGATCCGAGGATTTTAGGAACAAGATCTCCCAATTTTCCCAAGGACCTACTGAGGCGTTCAAGGCTGCTTGGACGAGGTTCAAGTCATACCAGAGAGACTGTCCACATCATGGATACTCTGATGTTCAGCTGATGGGTTTCTTCTTTAGAGGACTCGATGGAGGTACCAAATGACTTTGGATGCTTCAAGCAATGGAAACTTCAACACCAAATATCCTGATGAACCCTATGTCCTGATTGAGAACTTGGCGTCTAGTAATAGCACCAAGAATGCTGATTTTGAGAGGAAGAAGTTAGCTGGTAACATGGATGGTTCGCAGATCGCTGACTTCCAAGCTAAGTTGGACTCTATGCACAGTCTACTGATGGGCAAGATATAGAAAGCTGTTCATTTTGCTGAAGATGTTGAGGTGTTCAACGAGGATGAAGTAGAGGATGTTAACTACATTGGAGGTTCTGGTTTTCAGGGTCAGAGAAATCAATTCAACAGCAACCGAAACTTCAACAACAACAACTCACAGCAAGGAGGGTCGAATCAGTTTGGCTAGAAACCATCTCAGAACAGTGGGTATATCAGGAACTATGGGAATTCATTCTATCAGCATGTACCTGTTAAACTCCCAAATAGCAAGATCGAGGCTATGTTTGAACAGCTGGTTTAAGGACAGCAAAGCTCACAGTGAATCTCAATGGAAAGTTAGATGCTGTGTACAATGATCTGAGTGGAAGGATCGACGCCCTCGATACTCATCAGAAGATGCTGGAAATACAAGTGGCTCAAACTGCAGCTGCTGTGAAAGGAAAGGCGACTCAGGCACATAACGAATACGTCAATGCCATCACCTCTCCCAGTACAGGAAATCTCGAACACCTTTCAGAAGGTGACTCCGAACTTGATTCATCAGTATCGATCGATACCACTGCTGATATCAATCGATGCCAAACTGAAAAACTGACGCATGAGCCTTGTATCAATCGACACCAACCCGGTATCGATCGATACCCCTCGGATGCTGAATCGGAGATCGTGGAGAAACCATCAATGGTTAAGGAACGTGTCTACAGGCCTAAGAAACCATATCCTCGATCACCTAAACACCTCAGAGATCCCATATCCCCAAAGTAGCTGCATGGCTTTGAGAAGATGGTGCGAAGAATTCCACTCACACACACTTTTGAAGAGGCTCTAGAGTACATGCCTTGGCTGAGTCACTTTCAGGATTGCAGAGAGACCGAAGAAGAGATTAAGGAACTTTTTGCCAAAGCCAGAAATCCACTGCCTCCACCGAAGCGGCTGACTAAGAGGGAAGACCCAGGGAAATTTTCGGTTCCATGCTCCATCTCTGGAGTTGAAATCAAAGAATCACTGGTTGATTCGGGGTCTAGCGTGAATGTCATGTCAAAGGCACTTGCAGAGAGGCTTAAAATCGAAGACATACGACCAACTCAGATGCCTCTCACATTCGCGAACTCTTCTACATCTGTATCATATGGTACAATCCCTGACTTGATTGTTAAGGTAGGAGACAGTCTGGTACCTACTGATTTTCAGGTTGTGGAGATGCATGCAAGGTCTAGCACGCCTTTGATCCTTGGAAGACCGTTCATGGCTACTGCTGGCGCAGTTATGGATACGCCCAATAAGAGGATTTCATTCTCGCACATTGACAAATAGGTCTCCTAAGATGTCATACCCTCTAGAAGGCTTCCTACACAGATATCTTGCATCCCCGTTGGTGTAGGAGAAACATTTATGGTTGATCTTTTGGAAGAGCCTGATGCTGTGCCGACTATCATGGAAACTTTAGATCATCCCCCTATCATCGCCAAGAAAGTCATCAAAAAGACTAAGGCGAAGAAGAAGGTGAAGGACAAAAGCGTCGAGAACGCTACATATGTCACCTTAATCCCTCATAAGAGTGATGGAGATTCGATCGAGTACAAGGTGAAGTGCAAGGGACGCTCCAAACCGTTCTCTAAGGCCAGAATCATCATAACTCCAGAGCCGAAAGAGAAAGGGCAAGAAGTTATTGAGCGTATGCTGCGCAAAACTCTGAGTTTGGAAGTGTCCCTTTGTGGGACTTGCATGGGAGTGAGTTCCCTACTTCCTTCGGACTGATCGTCGGTGAAGGTGAAAGCAATGAATGGGGACTGTGCACGTTACCTAGAGAAAGTAGGTATAGCTAGTTGGACACTAGCATATTTCACAGGTGATCGTTATAATATGATGACGAGTAACATTGCGGAAACTCTTAACAAGGCGTTGTGATGTATCATGGTTTTTACCTTGTTTAAGCCATGATATAAGTCCGTTTTATCGAGTCTTTATTCTATTATAGAGGCTTTTAGAGTCTTTTACAGGTTTTAGCAAATTTGGAGCATTATTGGAAATATTGGAGTTTAATGGAGCATTATGGAGCAAAATTGAAGTCTTGTGACTAAGTACCTGATCAAAGCGTTAAGCATCGATCGATACCCCCTGGTATCGATCGACACCCATCGGAGCAGAATAAAAGTCGCGACTTTAATGAAGTTTGAAGAATTGCAGAACTTGCCCAGAAGACTTTAATATTTACAAGAAGACCCCAATTCGTGTTTAGACTATTTAATTAGGTTTTACAGCCACTTTGGCTGTGTGCTTTTCATTACTTTGAGTTTAGA
>PKML01037017.1:35022-76785 GCA_002933935.1 Eutrema yunnanense
GTGGCTGTAAAATCCTATTTATAACCTAAATCACGACTTGGGGTCTTCTTGTAATTATTAAAGACTTCTGGGCACTTTTGCAATTCTTCAAGTCTTGGAAAACTCGCGGGTCGTGTTTTGCTGCGATGGGTATCGATCGATACCAGGGGGTATCGATCGATGCTTGACGTGAGATCAGCTGCTCAGCAACACGACTTTAGCTTATGCTCCAAAATGCTCCAGAAAACTCCAATAATTCCAATAATGCTCCAAACACAAAGACCTGTAAATGACTCTAAAAGACTCCAAAATACTATACAGACTCTATAAAAAGGACTTATATCATGGCTTAAATGGGGTAAAAACCATGATATATCAACTCCCCCAGACTTAGCCTTTGCTTGCCCTCAAGCAAATAGAAGACTAAACCAGAGAAAGAGGTTTGAAAACGCGGAGACTCACCTGTGCACGAACCATCGAAATGACCTTCTTTCCAAGTACCCAAATGTCACCTAACCAGCTTTCGACCTAACCACCATGTACTTCTCCGTAGACATTCCCAGCTTTTCCAGACTCCATACAAAATCTCACAGCTTTGTTCAAGTAAAACCTTCATCGCCAGTTTCATCGCTGCAGTTAATGCTTAAGAACCTTCTAGACTCTTTACCAGACAATATCATGACAAGGAACCACCCTTTTCGCACTTTTAGTATCAATTTCTCTCCCCCAGACTTATCTCTTATTATGTTCCATTTTTTTTTTCAGCTTAGCATATACACATCAAGGTATGAGACGCGAATACTGATGGTGTTGGCCACCAAGTACCCGGTTCTTCCCTTTCTATGCATCAAAGGATGTAGGCGAATAATGGCATCATAGGAAAATCCTAGCCTCGCTTCCAAGCCTTTGTGTGATCATTTCCTCTTGAGTAGAATAGTGGGATCCTTGGAAATTTTCCTAGCCCTCTACTCAGAAGAAAATCATTTCAATCTTTTATGCTCTTTATCTATCAACTTATTAACAGGGGAGAGAGATACCATAACACTAGTCACATGGGTTCCTTTATCAGATATGAATGATGAATCAAGCTCTAAAAATACTAACCACATTGATGAAGTGCAAAAATTTGACTCAGGTTTCGGAAGAACTCTGCTGGAGACATGGATGTTTTCTGGTCAACTGGTCAGTCCTTGAATTTTTCATTAGTCGATCTAGAACTGGTTCTGTAACACTGTGCACTCAAAAACAAAATCACATCAATATGTTCAAACACATGATCATTATCTCCAACAGGTTTTGACTCAATAAAACAATTTTGACTCGATAAAACGACTGACTCTAAGAAAAACAAACACAATGTCAGCAGACACCTCCCCCAGACTTGAACAACACTGTCCCCAGTGTTATCTAGCCTAGAGTTGGTGAAAGAAAACAAATGAACTGAGTGGATTATGGAAGATGAAGAACCGTACCTTTACAGGGTATCGATCGATACATGACAGTATCGATCGATACCAGCCGTATTTCGACACAAAGATTAAAAATCAGTGGTGTCGAGTTGCTTAACCAGGGAAAGCGTTCCGTTGTGTTAGAAATTAGCACTGTTAGGAACACTCAAAAACAGGTTAAAAGCAACATGGTAGATCAAATAAAAATCCCAAGAAGTTCAAATGCAAAAACAAACTGTGACATAAGTTCAACAGAAGCAAACGAAAAGGAAGAAAAATACAAACGTGAAAATCAGATAGAAGGGTTACTAATCCTCCGTCTCCTCAGAATCACTCTCATCGGCAGTGGGTGCGGTGTGCGAAGGTCCAGGCTGGGACAATGGATCAATGTCAGCGGTGCAGCGGCAACGAACAGCAGACCAGATGCTCCTCAAGCTGGATATCATGAACCTCTGGAAAGCGGCGGGCTCCATGGGGATGTCAGCGTCCTCAGGCCACTGTGGCTCTGGTGTAGGTGCGCAGGGGGCAGCCTGTGTACGTCCTCTCTGACGTGAAGTGGATGGGATATCAGCAGGTGGACGAACCTGTCGTCGAGTCGCAGACATCGGAGTCAGGAGCTCTGCAGGAGGCTCGAAACGAAGCAGAGTAGGACCCTCAGATAAGTCTGTCAGATCCGGAGCAGGTAGCTATACCAGGAAGCTCCCATCGGATCGGTTAAGAATCCACTTCTTCCCGGGTTTCAACCACTTAAGGTTCCGCATGGGAGCCTCGTCCAGGTATCGACGAGTAGTGACTATCGAGCAGCTGGACGTGCTGATGCCTAGGTGCTGGAAGATAGGTGTCAGAAGACTGCCAATGGACTCCTTCTTCGTGCTCGTCCCTGTGAATGGTTTGGTCTTCAGAGAGACCAAATGATGCGCAAAAACAGCCCCAAGGTTAACATCCTCCAGCTCGGGCCACTCAAAATCCTGCTCAGGGATAATGTCTCTGACAGCCAGAAACAACAGCAGTAGCTCAGATACTCGCATCTTGTTAGGCTCCATCTTGCACAGAAGAGTAGTGCTCAGGATCCTAACAAAGCATCGCAGGACCGGATGTCGAATGTCTATCTGAGTGGACGTCTTAGAGTCGTAGATACCGTTCTCGAACCAATCCCAAAATCCACGCATATCAGGATGGGAGGCTGGAAGAGCTGACCTCCTGCGATCCCGTCGAAACCCGTAAAGGTCACAGAGATCAGGGAGTGAAATCCTGTGCCTGACCCCGCGAGCCATGAAAGATAGGGTACCGCCCTGTGCGTCTCGCAGGAGCTCTTCCGAATAGCTGATGCGCGCTGTCGCCATGAACTGACGAACCAAGTCCGGGAAAAGGTCCCGCTGCTGTGTAGCCATGAGACCGAAACCAATTCGCCCCAGTAGGCGAGCCAAATCAACGTCGAGACCCAGCTGGCGCAGAAAGACTCCGTCGACAAACCGAGTGGGCTCGATGTCAACTTTCAACCACGCGTTGTAGAACAGCGTGTCGAAATCGTCCCACTCCTCAGAAATGGGTCTGTAGGTGGTGTCATCACTCAAGGCATGCGCCTTCTCCTGCCCATCCCAATCGCGGTCACAAGGTATTCTGGCCTTCTCATTCAGCTTAGGCCAAGGGTTTCTTCGTGTGACGTTAGGAGCCGCGGGATCGGTACGAGGTAATGAAGGCCCCGTCTCTGGTAGTGGTGAGATTTCGCGCAAGGAGTCATGTGGAACCTCAATAGATTCTGAAGCTCCATCAACTAGCACCTTGTAGTGGTCATCGTGTAAGCACACTTGCACTATACCCCTTTGCCAACGTCTTCCATCCCAAACCTTGACACGTTGCGCCAAACGGTATTCTTTTGGGCGCGGGTTGGAGCTGGATGCGTCTGTCCTGGGTCTCTTGGACTTAGATGCCATCTGCAAACAAACACAATGGAACCGCATAAATCCAGCATCTCGTAGTTGATGAAACAAAAACAGACAAGTAGACGCATATGGTATCGATCGATACCAAGGGGTATCGATCGATACCAGACCCAGTTTCCAGTTCATCGCGATTTCCATAATTCAATTTCCTCAAAAATTCAAGTCAAGGGCAATTTGAATGTAAGGCAGGGTTCGAAACTAATCTAAAGCATCTCAGCAAATGACATTTGTCAAGAAAAACAAGTGCTAAAGAGTGAATCAAACAAACCTTAAACCCAAAAGAAAATCGGACCTAAAAGGGGGAATTTCGCACACATACCTTTGTGGATTGATGAAACAAATGCTAGAAAGAGATAGAGGATGAAAATCCAATGATTCTAGGCACTTGAATCACCAAAATCGGTGAAGAATTGGGAAAGTTGCGATTTGAGAGGGAGAGAGGTAGGCGGTATCGAACGATAGAGGAGAAAGAGAAAAGAGAAGAAACCGTAGGGTTTTAAGGGAACTTACCTGGCCGTGGGGTATCGATCGATACTTGTCGTTTTTAGTCGACACCGGATGGTGTCGATCGACACATGTATGAAATGAAGTTCCTCTTAAAACACTTAGTATCGATCGATACCAGAGGGTATCGATCGACACTCATCGTGGAAATCTGCTTCACGTTTTGACACAAGACACGAAACCAAAAATAAACAAAGATAAAAAGGTTTATATACAAACTCACCAGTGGGTTGCCTCCCACCAAGCGCTTGTTTTACGTCACGAGCTTGACTGTACGGGCGATTAGTCAGGAGAAAGGTGAGAACTTGCGTTGAAACAAGCTCCACAATTCGACATCGCCAACGTCAGAGTTTTGCTCAGCATGTGGTCCACGAACTTCGGTCCTTTTTCTTTCACCTCTGAGGTGAGAAGAACTCTTGCTTTGGAAAATGGCTTCGAATTCCCCGTGCTTTTCACCTTATAATGGATCGAGTCACCATCGCATCTCTGAGGTTTCAAAGTCACAGAAGGAGTACTCTTCACTTCCTCGCACCTTGCCTTTTCCTTTGACTTAACCATTGCAGCATCTTTCTTGATGGGGATAGAAGGACCATCTAGAATATCTGTGACAGTTGGTGCGTCGGGAGGTTCTTCTAAGAGATCAATCATCAAAGTCTCTCCTGTGACAATGGTGGTGCAAGAGATATGTGAAGGGGTTCTCCTGACAGGTATGGCATCGTAGTACACGTCCTTATCAATATAAGAGAACGAGATCTTCTTGCTCGGCGTATCCATAATCGCACCAACCGTGGCCATGAACGGTCTACCCAAGATCAACTGTGTAGTCGAATTTGCGCTCATCTCAATGACTTGAAAATCAGTAGGGACCAGACAACTTCCCACTTTGACAAGCAAATCGGCGATTGCACCATATGGAGTAGAGGTAGACGAATTCGCGAATGTGATAGACGTCTTAGGAGATCGAATATCAGCCCCTAATCGCTCTGCAATTGCCTTAGACATGACATTAACGCTAGCCCCTGAGTCAACGAGAGACTCTTCGAATTTAGCCCCGGAGATGGAGCATGGAACTGAGAAAATTCATGGGTCTGCCCGTTTAGTCAGCTGTGTCAATGGAGGCAGTCGAGGATACTGTAATCTAGGATTGTAGCTCCTTTGCTCAGTCAAATCAGGCATCTTCATGCGCTCTGGTTCAATCCGCGAGGGGTATCGATCGATGCTTGGTGGGGTGTCGATCGATACTCTAGGTTTTGACACGTCTCGAGAGAGAATCTTCATTGGTATCGATCGATGCCTGGTAGTGTCGGTCGATACCTTGGTGATTTCGGGATCATCCTTACAATTCTTGGCAAAGTTAGCAAAGAGCTTATCAGTTTCAACGCTGAGAGCCTCTATTTTGCTATTCAGATCAGTGTACACGTCATCCAGCCGTCTGTTGAAGATTGACGTCATCTGCTGCTGTCCTTGAAGAATTCGTTCAAGCATGGATTCTATCCTGATTTAAGAAGATCTGTCCGGTGTGGATGTGTACCTATGCCTTTGATCTGGAGATCCATCTCTACCCACGTAGTTAACATGTTCCACTACGTCCTCTTCAGCAAAGTAAACATTCTTCATGCTTTCAGCTTGCTTCTTTCGCTCAAGATCTGCATTCTTGGCGCTATGGCTAGATGCAAAGTTTTCGATCAGCTGGTAAGCATCGTCAGGATATCTGGTGAAGAAGTTTCCATTGCTAGCAGAGTCCAATGCCATTTGGTACCTACAATCGATTCCTCTGAAGAAGAATTTCAGCAACTGAACTATGTCGAAGCCATGATGCGGACAATCCCTCTGATAAGATCGAAATCGCTCCCAAGAAACCTTAAGTCCTTCAGTTTTCCCTTGAGAGAACTTAGAGATTTTGTTCCTGATTTCCTCGGATCTTGCATCGTCAAAGAAATTGTTCAAGAAGGCGCTCTTGATCTCGTCCCAGGTAGTCAGTGATCCAGGAGGTAACTGCCTCAGCCAGTAAGTAGCTTCCCCACCGAGAGAGTATGGGAAAAGCTTGCAGAAGAGGAATTCGTTGGGCACTCCATCGTATTTCACGCTAGTAACCAAATATTCGAACTTCTCTATGTGGTCCATAGGATGTTCATGAGGAAGGCCATGAAAAAGATGTGATCCTACAAGAGCAACGTAGGCTGGCTTCAGCTCAAAGTCGTTCCTCTAGAACGTAGGAATGCGGATCGCCGAACGATTGGTGTAATACCGATAAGGCATGTTGCACTCACCAATCGTTCGATCACGAGTAACCACTGCATCTCCACCAACGTAGTTACGCCCAGCTGGCGCAATGATTGCTGTGTCGCTCATCGTTGATGTTTGTGTCGTCTTCCTCCTTGCACGTCCCAAGTTGACACCTGAAACACACTAGGTAAGAAACGTTAGTAACCAAGGAAAATCGCCTAGTATCGATCGATACTGGTGGGTATCGATCGATACCGACGAACTTAGTCGAAACTCTAATCTAAAATCTAATGGCGAATTGAGTCCCCGGCAACGGCGCCAAAATTGATATGCTCAATTTAATACCCTAAAAAGTACTAAAGCAGTTGTTGTAGCCTAGCTAGGGGTCGAACACAAGGACTCACGGAAACACACAGTAGATTATATAGAATCGAGCTACGCTAAGCAGTTCAGTTTAAATAGAAAGCAGAAAGTGACAACGAGTTGTATTTGATGGGATAAGGATAGGTTCAGGGATATATCTCAGGAAATCAATGAATGCACAGTAAACTAACTAATAGGATTCAGATTAAGCACAGTTCTTGAACTCAAATCACTAGAATATAGTTTACCAACTTTCGTTGCGAAAACTATCTAAATTTAAACCTTAGGAATTCCAAATCGCTTTGCGAATCCTACAATCTAAATCAGCTTTAAATTCAGGTTTGATATGTTCACAATTTGATTAAACCAAATCTCTTTGCGAATAATCAATTTGCTCACCTAAGGTTCTATCAGGTAATTAATCGCACTGTCGTGCCTAATCAATTATCCTAAGATCTAAGTTCCAGATTCGTCAACCTAGAATTAGTTTTAAGAACAACCTATGGTGAAGAACTAATTTAGATGGTGAATCCTAACAGATAATTAACCTAGCATTCAAAGAAATCCCTTATGAGAATCCCCAAACCTAACGAGAGATCTACTCAGACATGAATATTAAATCAATAGACATGTTTGAATAAATACTCTTATAAAATCAGAAAGAGTTACAAAGGTTCTGAGATCTGATCTCAGACGAAGGGAAATCAGACTTGTCTCTCAAACCCAGAGTAATCAAAGTAATCAAAAGTAAAGCGTAAAAAGGCATAGCCTCAACAATGGCTGTAAAATCTTATTTATAACCTAAATCACGACTTAGGGTTTTCTTGTAATTATTAAAGACTTCTGGGCACTTTTGCAATTCTTCAAGTCTTGGAAAACTCGCGGGTCGTGTCTTGCTGCGATGGGTATCGATCGATACCAGGGGATATCGATCGATGCTTGACGTGAAATCAGCTGCTCAGCAACACGACTTTAGCTTATGCTCCAAAATGCTCCAGAAAACTCCAATAATTCCAATAATGCTCCAAACGCAAAGACCTGTAAATGACTCTAAAAGACTCCAAAATACTATACAGACTCTATAAAAAGGACTTATATCATGGCTTAAATGGGGTAAAAACCATGATATATCAATTGTTAAGGTAGGAGACAGTCTGGTACCTACTGATTTTCAGGTTGTGGAGATGCATGCAAGGTCTAGCACGCCTTTGATCCTTGGAAGACCGTTCATGGCTACTGCTGGTGCAGTTATGGATACGCCCAATCAGAGGATTTCATTCTCGCACATTGACAAACAGGTCTCCTATGAAGTCATACCCTCTAGAAGGCTTCCTACACATATATCTTGCATCCCCGTTGGTGCAGGAGAAACATTGATGGTTGATCTTTTGGAAGAGCCTGATGCTGTGCCGACTATCATGGAAACTTTAGATCATCCCCCTATCATCGCCAAGAAAGTCATCAAAAAGATTAAGGCGAAGAAGAAGGTGAAGGACAAAAGCGTCGAGAACGCTACATATGTCACCTTAATCCCTCATAAGAGTGATGGAGATTCGATCGAGTACAAGGTGAAGTGCAAGGGACGCTCCAAACCGTTCTCTAAGGCCAGAATCATCATAACTCCAGAGCCGAAAGAGAAAGGGCAAAAAGTTATTGAGAGTATGCTGCGCAAAATTCTGAGTTTGGAAGTGTCCCTTTGTGGGACTTGCATGGGAGTGAGTTCCCTACTTCCTTCGGACTGATCGTCGGTAAAGTCAAGCTCGTGACGTTAAACAAGCGCTGAATGGGAGGCAACCCATTGGTAAGTTTGTACATACGTTTCTGTTTTCCTTTTGTTTTTGATTCTTTGTTTTGTGTCGTGTCAAACGTGAAGCAGATTTAACGAGGAGTATCGATCGACAGCATTCAGTGTCGATCGATACCAAGTGTCATAAGGGGAAAATAAATTTCAATCGACAACATCCAGTGTCGATTGATACCTCCTGGTATCGATCGATACTCCACGGCCAGGTAAGTTTCCTTAAAACCCTACGGTTTTGTCTTCTTCCTCACAATCCCTCATGGTTCGATACCGCCGCCTCTCTCCCTCTCTCAAATCCCAACTTTTTCAAATCTTCAACGAATTGAGCGATTTAAGTATCTGGATTCATTAGAATTTCATTCTCTATCCATATCTAGCACTTGTTTCTCAATCCAACAAAGGTATGATCTCAAAATTCCAGTTTTTCATTCCGATTTTTAAGGTTATGGGTTTGTGAAATTCCACTCTTTACAACTTGTTTTTATCGATGCATGTTGTTTGCTGAGTTGTTCTAGGGTATTTTCGAACCAACCTATACCTTTGAATTGCCTTGATTTTCATTGTTGATGATTTGGGATTTTGAGTGATCGATGAACCTGAAACTGCTTCAGGGTATCGATCGATACCCTCATACCTCTTATGCAATTTTGTTTGTGGTTAATGAGAGACATGTGTGATCTATGCCGTGTCTTGTGTTTGTTGATGATTTCATATGTCTGCACAAAAGAGAGCACGGACTTCAGGTGACGCGGGACAATTTCATGTGAATGAGCAAGTTGAAGCAAGAATCTCCTCACAGTGGGTTGAGGCCGTGATTAAAGCCTGTCTTGGAGATGGCCGCTACAGAGTCGTGCCAATTAATCAACCCACTACCAGTCTGATAGTGAACGAGCATTCTCTTTGTGCTCTCCGTACGTCGACCTCTCGACGGGCGCCTATGACGTACAAGCTGAATGACAGAGTTAAGTACAGGAATGGTGCGTTTTGGCGTAGGGGTTTCGTGAGCATTGTCCGGGGTTGTGACATTTATGGGGTTATATTTGACGGAGAGACAGAGGAAGATGAGCTTCCAGGTGATGCGTTATGCAAAGCTTCTCCGACTTCACCCACACAGTCTGGACCACCACCTCCACCTATGAGCCCTATTCCTCGGGCCGCTGGTTTTACTCATGCCTATTCAGCACCACGAACCGACCCCTGGCCTAGACGAGAGGGTACCAAGATTATCTCCGAACGGTATAGGGATGGACAGGAGAAGGCGTATGGCTTGAGTGATGACACCGCCTTTAGACCCATTTCTGAGGAGTGGGACGATTTCGACACGGATTTGGCTCATCTGTTCTACAACGCGTGGTTGGGTGTTACCATCGAGTCTACCAAGTTTGTGGATGGAGTTTCCCTGCATCAGCTGGGTCTCGACTTGGATTTGGCTCGTCTGCTTAAGCGGATTGGTTTCGGTCACATGGCTACACAGCAGCGTGACCTTTACCCAGAGTTGGTTTGTCAGTTCATGGCGACAGCTCGCGTTAGCTATTCAGATGAGCTTCTACGAGACGCACAGGGTGGTACCCTGTCCTTCATGGCTCGTGGAGTGAGATACAGGATTTCGCTCCCTGATCTCTGTGATCTTTATGGTTTTCGACGGGATCGCAGGAGGATTGCTCTTCCAGCTTCCCATCCTGACATACGTGGATTTTGGGCATGGTTTGGGAACGGTGTCTACGATTCTAAGACGTCCACTCAGATGGACATACGACATCCGGTCCGGCGTTGCTTTGTTAGGATCCTGAGCACTAGTCTTCTGTGCAAGATGGAGCCTAACAAGATGAGGGTGTCTGAGCTTCTGCTTCTGTTTCTGGCTGTCGGGAACATCATCCCTGAGCAGGATTTTGATTGGCCCGAGCTGGAGGACGTGAACCTTAGGGCTGTGTTTGCGCATCATTTGGTCTCTCTGAAGACCAAACCGTTCACAGGGACGAGCACGAAGAAGGAATCCGTTGGTAGTCTTCTGACACCTATCTTCCAGCACCTCGGCATCAGTACTACGAACTGCAGGATTGTCACTGCGCACCGGTACATGGATGAGGCTCATATGAGGAACCTTAAGTGGTTGAAGACCGGGAGGAAGTGGATTCTTAACAGGTCTGATGGGAGCTTTCTGGTGCAGCTACCTGACAGGGACCTGACAGATATATCCGAGGATCCTGCTCAGCTTCGTTTTGAACCTCCTGCGGACCTCCTGACTCCGATTTCTGCGACTCGACGACATGTTCGTCCACCTGCTGCTGATATCCCATCCACTTCACGTCAGAGAGGACGTACACAGGCCGCCCCCTGCACACCTATCCCAGAGCCACGGTGGCCTGAGGACACGGACATCCCGATGGAGCCAGCTGCTTTCCAGAGATTTATGATAGCCAGCTTGAGGAGCATATGGGCTGCTGTTCGCTGCCGCTGCACGACTGACGCTGATCCATTGTCCCAGCCTAGACCTTCACATACCGCTGCAGCTGCTGACGATGAGAGTGATTCTAAGGAGACGGAGGATTAGTCTTCTCTATCTTCACATTTGTATTTTTCATTCTTTTTCTTTTCTTTTTATTTTCTGTTGAACTTATGTCAGTGTTTGTTTTTGCATTTGAACTTCTTTGGATTTATGTTTGATCTACCATGTTGCTTTTAACCTGTTTTTGAGTGTTCCTAACAGTGCTAACACCTAACACAATGGAATGCTTTATCTGGTTAAGCGACTCGACACTACTGATTTTTGGTCGGTGTGTCGATATACGGCTGGTGTCGATCGATACCTACCAGTATCGATCGATACCATGCGAAGGTACGGTTTCTGATTCTTCATAATCCACTTGGTTCATTTGTTTTCTTTCACCAACTCTAGGCTAGATAACACTGGGGACAATGTTGTTTAAGTCTGGGGGAGGTAGTCGCTGACATTTGTTTTTGTTTTCTTAGAGTCAGTCCATTTTTGAGTCATTCGTTATTTTATCGAGTCGTTTTATTGAGTCAAAATTTTGTTTGAGACTGTGATCTTTTTCTTGAATCTACTGATTTGACCTTGCTTCTAAGTGACCATTGTTACAGAATTAGCTCTAGATCGACTAATGAAAAATCCAAAGGCTGATCGGTTAACTAGAAGATACTCATGTTTCCAGCAAAGTTCCTTAAAGCCTGAGCCAAATTTTTGCACTTCATCAATATGGTTAGTGTCTATAGAGCTTGATTCCTCATTCGTATCTGACAAAAGGAACCCATGTGTTTGAAAATAAAAAAATTGGTATTTATCTCCCTGTTACAAGTTAATTAATAAGATGAAATGATTTTCTTCTGAGTAGAGGGTTAGGAAAATTTCCAGCGATCCCATTATTCTACTTAAGAGGGAATGATCACACAAAGGATTGGAAGCGAGGCTAGGATTTTCCTATGATGCCAATATTCGCCTACATCCTTTGATACATTGAGAGAGAAGAACCGGGGATTCGGTGGCTAACACCATCAATACTCGCGTCTCATACCTTGTTATGTATATGCAGAGCTAATAATAAAAAAGAGAACACAATAAGAAATAAGTCTGGGGGAGAGAAATAATACCAGAAAGTGTGAAATAAGGGTGCTTCCTTGTCCTGATATTGTATGGGAAAGAATCTATAAGGTTCTTGATACTAATCACAACGATGAAACTGGCGAGGATGGCTTGATTGAACAATGCTGTGAGATAATGTGTGTGGTCTGGGAAGCTGCGAATATCTACGGAGAAGTACATGGTGGTCAGATCAAAAAGCTAGTTAGGTGACATTTGGGCGCTTGGGAAATTGGTCATTGCAATGTTTCATGAACAGGTGAGTCTCTACGTTTTCAAACCTCTTTCTCCGGTTTAGTCTTCTATTTGCTTGAGGGCAAGCAAAAGGCTAAGTTTGGGGGAGTTGATGTATCATGGTTTTTACCTTGTTTAAGCCATGATATAAGTCCGTTTTATCGAGTCTTTATTCTATTATAGAGTCTTTTAGAGTCTTTTACAGGTTTTAGCAAATTTGGAGCATTATTGGAAATATTGGAGTTTAATGGAGCATTATGAAGCAAAATTGAAGTCTTGTGACTAAGTACCTGATCAAAGCGTCAAGCATCGATCGATACCCCCTGGTATCGATCGACACCCATCGGAGCAGAATAAAAGTCGCGACTTTAATGAAGTTTGAAGAATTGCAGAACTTGCCCAGAAGACTTTAATATTTACAAGAAGACCACAATTCGTGTTTAGACTATTTAATTAGGTTTTACAGCCACTTTGGCTGTGTGCTTTTCATTACTTTGAGTTTAGAGCTTTTGAGAGGGGAGACAAGTCAGAACTCTGTTCGTCTGAGAGAAGATTTCTACCCCCTGTTTTATTCTACTCTTGTTTATTTTATTGATGATTTATTCGGTTATGTTGTTTTTTTCATTCTCCATGCCTGAGTAGATCCCTTGTTAGGTTCAGGGTTCTCAATAGGGTTTTCTCTGAATGCTAGGTTGATTTATTATTAGGATTCACCATCTGATTTAGTTCTTCACCATAGATTGTTTGCAAAGCTAATTCTGGATTGATCACCTAGAACTTAGATCTTAGGATAATTGATTAGGCGCGAGACTGCGATTAATTACCTGATAGAACCTAAGGTGAGCAAAATAACTATTTGCAAAGAGATTTGGTCTAGTTGTTTTGTGAACAAATCAAACTTGTAGATTAAAAGCTGATCTACACTTTAGGACTCGTAAAGAGATTTGGAATTCCTACGATTTAGATTTAGATAGCTTTCGCAACGAGAGTTGGTTGGCTATACTTTAGTGATTTGAGTTCAAGAACCGCGCTAAATCCGAATCCTGTTAGTCAATTTATCTGCATTCAGTGATTCCCTGAGAAATCTCCTGAACCTATCTTTCCCAAATTGAGTTTACAACCGTTTTACTTTCCGCACTTGTTTTTAATACCATTGATTGCTTAGCGTAATTCTCATCCATACAATCTATTGTGCGTCTCCGTGAGTCTTTGTGGTTCGACCCCTAGCTATACTATAACTATTGTTTTAGTATCTAAATAGGGTATTAATTTGAGCACATCACGTTGCTTGAAGGAAGGAATTCCCCCATCATTGAGCTATTGACTTTTATTCAGAGGATGATGACAAGATGGTGTGCTGCTAGGCGGAAAAAATCAGCAAAACATAGAGGGAGTGTGACTCCAGAGGTTGATAAACAGATGACAACTAATATGAAAACGAGTACAGGGAGCAAGATTAATAGTGTCTCTAGTTGGAGTGTCGAGATTCTTGAGCGTTTTGGTAAAAAGCACCATGTAATATTAAATGACCGTAAGTCTTCTTGTATGGTGTATCAGAACTTACAGTTTCCCTGTGGGCATGCGTTATTGGCTGCTGACTCGGTGGGCCTTCCTTATGGTAGTTTGGTGGGTGAGTGTTACAAAACTGGCACTTGCGTAGAAACTTATCAAAATGCACTACAAGAAAATAGGGTTTTCGCGACTACATAAACAATCGCAATGTAGTCGCGAAAACTGGTTTTACGACTACATTACGACTAAGTGACATAGTCGGAAATGTTTAGTCGTAAAACCATGTAGTCGCACATCAGTCGTAATTTTACGACTGATTTGCGACCTTGGTGCGATTACTAATTTCGTCGCATACTAGTCGCACATCAGTCGTAAATATGTGCGACCATGTACCGACTAAATTAACGACCAATCTGCGACTATATATTGTGTCGTGTAAAAGTCGTTTTGTTGTAGTCGTTAAATAGTCGTTAAAGTTTCCGACTACTTTCCGACTACTATGCGTCTACATTAGCGACTGATTTGCGACTAATATGTTAATCCGAATAGCGATTTGGTCATGTTTTACGACTGTGTTGCGACTGAATTGCGACGATGTAGCGACTGATTTGCGACTACGTAGCGACTGATTTTATTGACAAAATTCAAAATGTTAATACTGTACCAGTATTGTATTACCTAGCAATTTGTAAATCATATGCAAACTAATAAGAAGACTAGACACATTAAAATGAAAGAAACATTAATACATAGAAATCATCATACATTATTTTAACATATCAAGTACAAACCGAATACAAAGAAAACTTAATGTTCTAAAGTTCAAAAACATGAAATAAATGATAGACTAGGGTGTAGAATCATCCTGCGGACCAGAATGAGAAGCCATGAAGTCCAGAAAATTTGGATCGGTTTCACGAAGATACCTTTCCACGAGTGAATAATGGTCGAACTTGTCTTTGTGCTCAGCTGCAAGTTGGGTAAGCTTGCTTTGGTTGTCAGCCTCACGCAGAGCGTTAGAAGCAGCTTGTTCTTCTATTTGGCGTTGAGCTTCTTCCAACTTATCTTGCAAGGCTTGAAACGATGATGAGCTTTCCTCGAACTTGCGTTTTCCACCAACATGAGACTCTGCGAGGCTTCCTATTCCATATGGGATGCCTCTTTCATCCGTGAAAGTTGACTGCATCAATAAACCATAGATTTATGAAATGCAAATGACAGATTTATGAAATGCAAATGACATAGTTATAAAATGCAAAGGACAGTAATGCAAATTGTAATTTCTTATGAAATGCAAAGGATAGGAATGACATATTTATAAAATGCAAAGGACAGTAATGCAAATGATAGACTTATGAAATGCAAAGGACAGAAAAACCAAATGACAGGAATGACAGATTTATAAAATGCAAAGGACAGAAAATGAAATATAACATGACTGGATTTTGTATTTACCTGAAGAAAGACTTCGTTGTAGTCCTCTGTGGTTAGCTCTCGCGGTACTGACGTACCGTCTGAAGTTTCAGGCCCGATCTCTTGCATTTTAGCTTGCAGGTTCTTCTCATAAGTGTGGGCGATCCTCTCAGCCTTCAGATCAACAAATGTCCCATCTGATTTTGTGTGAATCTTCACAAAAACCTCACCGATACTAACCGGTCTTCCCAATTCCTCTTCCTGAAAATGTAACATATAAAGTTGTTACATAATAGAAAGTTGCAAAGTATTAGATCTAGAATTTAAACTTACCATTTCTTGTTGGATTTGTTGATAAGACTTTTGGCCTGATACGTGCTTGTGCACACCAAGGCCTTTACGGTCAGATTTTCGAGCAGCGGATGTGGTCTGAGACCTATCTTTAGCTTCGTCAGTATCCCATTGCTCTGTCATTGTTGTCCACAGAGTAGGGTTAATCCAGTGTGGTCGCTGTCGAGAAGTCCTTGCGGTGCTTACCATATCCTTCATTCGCCTTTGACAAATCCTCTCGAAATGTTGTTGTACAACCCCTGAGATTAATGGATCCCATGTGTGTGTTTTCTACAAGAGAAGTGTGATTCGGGTTAGTGGACATAATAGAAAGAAAGACATATGAAGAAGAGCATGGACAGAAGAGCAATGCTTACCGCGAACTCGACAAAGTACCTTTCCTGTCTATCCCGAGGCACAACAGTCCAACTGTAGTATGGACCATCAAACTTGTTTGTGAACACCTTGGTGATCTTCCTTGTCAGCTTCCCCCTGTCACGGCCAAACCTACACAGAGAAGACATGAATTATGAAACTTGTTTGTGAACACTAACCACATATCAGAGAAGACATGAATGGCAAACTTGTTTGTGAACACTTGTGATGATCCAAAGTAGACAACAGAAAGGAAATTTCAGAGTTAGGAAACTCACACAAACAACAAAGAAATGGCCGGATCCAAGACCAATGTCTGCTCAATTTGAAAAACACAGATGTATGCTCAATTTGTAGCTGATGATATCATTACAACCAAACATAAGCTGATGATATCATTACAAGAGCAATGTCTGCTCAATTTGTAAAACACAGAGCCGAATCCAATCTCAAAAAACACAACAGATACATTGACTATCTGATTAATTTCATTTCCTTATATTTGCCACATTTTCTTCACTACACAATAAGACAGACTAGGCTTCCAATGATGATTCGCAGAACAAGTGCCAACAACAACAATTCGCAGAACACAAGCAATTTCTAAACACAAGCAGTATCAGGAAACACAAGCAATATCAACAAACTAACAAACTGTATTATCCATTTCATAAACTACATAATCATGTCTCGGAATGGAAACTAATAAAGACTCATGAATTTAGACAGGAATGGATAGAAACTTACCAAGTGGTGTTTGGCGGCTGAGGGCGTGTCGGAGATAGCACGGTTGTATACTCTTGCCGGTTAGGCACCCTTAGCAGCGCCTCAAGCACCCTAAGTTGCTCTTCCTGGAGATCGGCTCCAATCTGTGCATTGTCGTCAATGGGATTAACTTCAAAGTTGTTGGAGTTATGAGCTTCAGACGACTGATTGCTGTGACCGTCGGAGTTCTGCAGAGGAACACTCGGATTCGCATGTCTTGGAGTCGGTGGTTCAGAGGATTGTTGGAAAAGCTCTGTAGGCGGTGGAAAGTCCCGGACATTTGGTGCAGACCTTGTCGGTTGAGTCTGCACGGGGTTCGGAGGTGGTGACGTTAGATTTGGAAGAACATGGGCCGCCGGCGTAAAGGTGTACTGCGCCGGTAATCGCGACGAAGCTCCGGGTCGTTGGGAAACGTTGGGAACGAGTTTTTTTCGACGTCCCCCACCGTTCTTATCTGCCGGCATCGTGTGACTCAAGACTCACCGGAAAATTGAAAGGAGATGAAGAGATTCGACGGTAAAATTGAAAGGAGATGAACAGATGGCGTAGAGGCGATTGAAAGGGATTTCGATTAATCAGAGATGAAGGTGAGGGACTTAGGGTTTCGTAGGTTTATTTTTTATCTTTTGGGGTATAGTTAAGTATTATTATGTGCGAGATATAACAATTAGTTACTTTGGCATAATGGTAAAACTCAAAAGAATTTCCCTTCCACACAACGGTTCGAATAGTGGTGAGGACAAGTCTTTATTTTTTTTAATTTGAATGAAACGTTATATAGTTAAGTATTATTATGTGTGATAGATAGCAATTAGTTACTTAGGCATAACGGTTAAACTCCTAAATGTATAAGTCTCCACCACGGTTCGATTCATGGTGAGGGCAGGTTTTGGTTCTTTTTTTATCTGAATGAAAAATCATCTAGTTAAGTATTATTATGTGTGATATATTACAATTAGTTACTCTAGCATAATGGTAAACCTCTCACACTTGTTTCAAATCCCCCCCCCCCCTCAAAGGTTCGAGTTGTGGTGAGGACAAGTTTTTTAATTTTTATTATTCAAAACGACAAGTAATGTTAAAGACAAATTACACCGAAATTGTAACATAAGTAACATAGTAATTAGTACGGTTCTTCGTCTTCTGATTCTTCATCAGAAGACGACAAATTACAACAAAATTCATCTTCTGGTTCTGCATCTCCGACATCGTAATCGAGGTTTATTTGGTCTCCTTGTACAAAATTGTCTAGTACGAGATCTTCAATTGTAGTCATCAATACAGCATCATCATTTTCTGTTAGCAAAAGAGTCGGTTCTTTTTTTTCATATTCCCCTGAAATGTTTCCCCTCGGATTCACTTTTAGAACATTGAGCCACAACTGCTTCGGTTTCTTTATGTATGGGTACGGAATATAACAAACTTGATCCGCTAGCGAGGCTGTTTGCAATATAAAAATGTATATATAAGTTATACATCAGTATATATATGTATATATATATGATACCGCGACATTAATAAGTACGTACCTAGAATAAATGGTTCGTATTTATTGTATTTTCTCGATGAAAGAATGTCTACAACACCACCATTGCTTCTCCGAGTGCCTTTACCGATAACAGGGTCATACCAATTACACTTAAAAAGTGTGATTCTCAAATTGACCATCCCCTCGTACTCGAGTTCTATGATATCATTTAAGGTCCCGTAGAAATCCGCTTCATCAGATGCATCAGTGTAATTTTGACCTTTAACACAGACCCCGTAGTTACCTGTCTTTCGTCCAGCGCCGTGAGTCTGCGTATGAAACAAATAGCCTCTTGTAAAATACATTGGCCATGTTTTGACCTTATTCAAAGGCCCATGCACTATCTCTTGAACCCAAGTAGGAAATGGATTCGTGTCGTTCCAGTAAGTAACCTGCATATATATAAAAAATAGCGTAAATATATATAAGTATAAATATATGCATAGTTATNCAGTCTGGTACCTACTGATTTTCAGGTTGTGGAGATGCATGCAAGGTCTAGCACGCCTTTGATCCTTGGAAGACCGTTCATGGCTACTGCTGGCGCAGTTATGGATACGCCCAATAAGAGGATTTCATTCTCGCACATTGACAAATAGGTCTCCTAAGATGTCATACCCTCTAGAAGGCTTCCTACACAGATATCTTGCATCCCCGTTGGTGTAGGAGAAACATTTATGGTTGATCTTTTGGAAGAGCCTGATGCTGTGCCGACTATCATGGAAACTTTAGATCATCCCCCTATCATCGCCAAGAAAGTCATCAAAAAGACTAAGGCGAAGAAGAAGGTGAAGGACAAAAGCGTCGAGAACGCTACATATGTCACCTTAATCCCTCATAAGAGTGATGGAGATTCGATCGAGTACAAGGTGAAGTGCAAGGGACGCTCCAAACCGTTCTCTAAGGCCAGAATCATCATAACTCCAGAGCCGAAAGAGAAAGGGCAAGAAGTTATTGAGCGTATGCTGCGCAAAACTCTGAGTTTGGAAGTGTCCCTTTGTGGGACTTGCATGGGAGTGAGTTCCCTACTTCCTTCGGACTGATCGTCGGTGAAGGTGAAAGCAATGAATGGGGACTGTGCACGTTACCTAGAGAAAGTAGGTATAGCTAGTTGGACACTAGCATATTTCACAGGTGATCGTTATAATATGATGACGAGTAACATTGCGGAAACTCTTAACAAGGCGTTGTGATGTATCATGGTTTTTACCTTGTTTAAGCCATGATATAAGTCCGTTTTATCGAGTCTTTATTCTATTATAGAGGCTTTTAGAGTCTTTTACAGGTTTTAGCAAATTTGGAGCATTATTGGAAATATTGGAGTTTAATGGAGCATTATGGAGCAAAATTGAAGTCTTGTGACTAAGTACCTGATCAAAGCGTTAAGCATCGATCGATACCCCCTGGTATCGATCGACACCCATCGGAGCAGAATAAAAGTCGCGACTTTAATGAAGTTTGAAGAATTGCAGAACTTGCCCAGAAGACTTTAATATTTACAAGAAGACCCCAATTCGTGTTTAGACTATTTAATTAGGTTTTACAGCCACTTTGGCTGTGTGCTTTTCATTACTTTGAGTTTAGAACTTTTGAGAGGGGAGACAAGTCAGAACTCTGTTCGTCTGAGAGAAGATTTCTACCCCCTGTTTTATTCTACTCTTGTTTATTTTATTGATGATTTATTCGGTTATGTTGTTTTTTTCATTCTCCATGCCTGAGTAGATCCCTTGTTAGGTTCAGGGTTCTCAATAGGGTTTTCTCTGAATGCTAGGTTGATTTATTATTAGGATTCACCATCTGATTAAGTTCTTCACCATAGGTTGTTTGCAAAGCTAATTCTGGATTGATCACCTAGAACTTAGATCTTAGGATAATTGATTAGGCGCGAGAGTGCGATTAATTACCTGATAGAACCTAAGGTGAGCAAAATAACTATTTGCAAAGAGATTTGGTCTAGTTGTTTTGTGAACAGATCAAACTTGTAGATTAAAAGCTGATCTAGACTTTAGGACTCGTAAAGAGATTTGGAATTCCTACGATTTAGATTTAGATAGCTTTCGCAACGAGAGTTGGTTGGCTATACTTTAGTGATTTGAGTTCAAAAACCGCGCTAAATCCGAATCCTGTTATTCAATTTATCTGCATTCAGTGATTCCCTGAGAAATCCCCTGAACCTATCTTTCCCAAATTGAGTTTACAACCGTTTTAATTTCCGCACTTGTTTTTAATACCATTGATTGCTTAGCGTAATTCTCATCCATACAATCTATTGTGCGTCTCCGTGAGTCTTTGTGGTTCGACCCCTAGCTATACTATAACTATTGTTTTAGTATCTAAATAGGGTATTAATTTGAGCACATCACGTTGCTTGAAGGAAGGAATTCCCCCATCATTGAGCTATTGACTTTTATTCATAGGATGATGACAAGATGGTGTGCTGCTAGGCGGAAGAAATCAGCAAAACATAGAGGGAGTGTGACTCCAGAGGTTGATAAACAGATGACAACTAATATGAAAACGAGTACAGGTAGCAAGATTAATAGTGTCTCTAGTTGGAGTGTCGAGATTCTTGAGCGTTTTGGTAAAAAGCACCATGTAATATTAAATGACCGTAAGTCTTCTTGTATGGTGTATCAGAAGTTACAGTTTCCCTGTGGGCATGCGTTATTGGCTGCTGACTCGGTGGGCCTTCCTTATGGTAGTTTGGTGGGTGAGTGTTACAAAACTGGCACTTGGGCAGAAACTTATCAAAAAGTAATTTGCCCAGAAGGGGACCCGAGAGATGTAGACATTCCTCCAGAGGTGAGGAGTATTCATTTGTTTCCTCCAAAAACAAGAAGGCCATATGGCAGGCCAAAGGAATTACGTTATCCATCGACCGGCGAATTTCCAGTAAGGAATTGCCTTTGGTGTTGTACTTTGATGTGCAGTACCGTAAAACTAAGTGTATGTATTATTTTTGGTAGGTTACACGGGTGAAGAAGACAGTTCCGAACAAGTGCACCAGGTGTGGGATATCAGGACACAACAGAACAGGTGTTGCAATCCAATATGAAGCTAGTGCTGAACAAGGGCACCAGGTGTCGGGGTATTACTTTTGTTGGCAAACTCTTAAGACTTAGCTGGTTGGAAGTGGGACTATTTTTTTGGCAGTGAGAGATGTTGTTTTTGAAACTCTTAAGACAAAGTAGAATTTTGGAAATGGATGTAGGAATTTCTGGGCAAAACTTTTTAGTTTTGGGGAGGTAGTATTTTGGGAAGGTAGTGAATGTAGTATTTTGGGAAAACTTGGGAATGGAGATTTAGTAATTTGTATTTGTCGGCATGAAATTTTATGAGATTTTTTCAATGTTGTGTATGTGCTTAGGAGAAATGGCTTGTTATTGTTTGCATATGTTAATAATACGTGAGCAGATGTTGACAAACTTGGATGTTCCAAAATAAGCATCCACTAATATGTATGTAGTAGTCGGTAACCAATAGGCACTATCCACTAGGCAGTATCCAATAATCTGTGTCCACATATTTAGACCCCGTAGATATGAACCATGAACAAATCTCGTATCCACAATTCCGTATCCACTAAGAAGGATCTAACTAAAACTGTATCGTAAATGGCTTGTGATTGTTTGCCGAAGTTAATAATCTGGGACTATAAAGTTGACAAACTTGGATGTTCCAAAACTTGGATAGTAGCCTGTAACCAATAGGCACTATCCACCAGGCAGTATCCAATAGACTGTGTCTAGGTATCCACTAACTAGGATCGAATAGAACTGTATCGTAAGTGGACTTTTTAGTTTGTCTACTAAAGGATTGGCAATTCATATGTTTGTTAACGAATGATGTAAAAGCCCTGATGTAATTGGTAGTCCATAACTTATTCTCCAGTTTGGGTAACTATTCCACCCCAAAGAGTACAAATGTTGTGTCCACGAAGATGTATCCATATCAGAAGAATAAGTTGGAAAAGAACCTATTATACAAAAATTGGTTTGCTGACGTAGTTAACAACCCAAAAGTTAGGAAAGGAGATTGTTGCTACATAGATAATGCCTGATTATAAGGAAGAGAACCTACTTAGCAGGGAAAATAAGGGCAATAATCATAAGAAAAGCTAGGGAAGCACCGGCGAGAAACACCACAATCATCTCCTTCTCATATGGACTCCTGCTCAAACGACCAAACTGAGAACCCTGCACAACAACCCCCGACAAATGTTGGAGCTCCATAACCTTACTATTTAGTTCATTGTAGTCTTGACCACCTTGAGCTAGTAATCTCAGCATTGATTGAAGCTGAGCACGAGTATCTTGTAGATGATCCCTGAGGTCATCCAATTCTTTGGTGAGGTCAGCTATCTCCTCAATAAATACCTCATCCAAGCATTTCTTCATGTCGCAGGAACCGAACTTCAGTAGACACAATTTAATTATCCATTGGAGACTGATTTACACAAATAATAGGTATAACAATTGGGAATTTAAACTTACCTCTCTCATGGGGCAGCCGAAGTATTTTATACAAGGGTTACCAACTGGTTGAGAAATGACCACCGTGTCTTCGTCACAATAACAGAGGGCCGGGATGCCTCGGGCGACGAAAAGCTCCATCGAGTCAAGCCTGTCATTATCTGATGATTGATCGGCGAGAAGCTCCGGCATGACTACTGCAGCGAGGATTACGTTGTGGTTGCCTGTAGAAATTTGGTAGATCCAATTTATACGGAAAACGGTGATGGGTTTTAACCCTAAATGTGATGTTCAAAAGACGAAAAAGCCTTTTGACCCACAAGTGAAAAGAAAATATGAAGTAGCTATTTAGGTATAATTTAATTGGTAGGAAAAAATTAAAATTTATGAATAGTCGGTAAATATAAACGAATATGTTGAAACATTCAAAGACAGACAAACATTTCGTATTTCCCACATTCTTTAAATTCTATAAGATTTGAAATCCTCTTATTTCCCACATAAACCATCACAAGAAGTGCATCCACCTTTATGCATCCAACATTTCGTATCCACGAAAGGACATCCGACTGCGGTCTACTACGCCAACAAAAATAGGTCCTCTTCCATGACCGGAATTTTAAATCCCTAACCAATTACGATGTCGTTTTCTAATTAAAAATGTATTGGGCATTAAAATAAAATAGTTGGGCTTTTAAAGAAAAAGGTGACGACATCATCATCCTCGTCGACCTCAATCTGAAAATTGGGGGCGAACAACTCACAGCGGTAGAGTTTTTTTCTCCGGCGAAGAGAGAGGAGAATGAGTACATCATCGAATCAGAAAGCTTCTTCCGCGAATTCAGGTACGTTTATAGTTACATTATTTGTGACTTCTATTCAAAACTCGAAAATTGGTAAAAATGATGTCCATCGATGGAAAATCTGCAGGGTTGAGTGTTAGTATGAGGCGGGGTTTTCGTGTAGGAGAAAGAGGATTTCCAATTGCATGTCGGTGTGGCAAATTTTCTGTGATAAGGACTTCAACCACAACTAAAAATCCTGGAAGGTTGTTTCATTGTTGTCGGAATGGATCTGAAACAGTAAGCATTAGGAAATGTTGTTGAAATGATAATGTTAAGAACTATGTAATCAGATCATTGTTTAAAAGTCGCAAATGGTTTTTTTTTTGTAAGGACAAAAACCATTTGTTCAAATGGACCGATAAGTCGATGATTTTGGAGATTGATGACATGAAAGATGCTCTTCGTTCATCTGACAAGGAGATTGAGCTCATGAAAGACAATATTCGTGGATATGAGAAGAAGTTCGAAAAACTGAAAAGCAATGTATTAGGATATGAGAAGGATGTTTCTGAAATGGAAGGAGATATACGGTTCTTGAAGACCATGCTGATTTGGGTAGTAGTTCTGATTGCTTGCTACTGTTTTATCTGGGCATAGTTCGCTCTTTAACTGTTTATGTGTAATCAAATGGGTGTATGCGAATTTTATTAGTTGAAATCATGAATTCCATGTATCCACAATGTCTAACCACGTCATGTTAGCAACAAACTTGTATCTGCAAAATCATTTCCCACAAAAACATTAACCAAAATTTTACCACGACATGTTAGCGACTTTGACGCATCCAACATATGGTATCCACGAAAGGGCATCCACCATGGCGCGCTTATCGACTGTGGTCGAGATTGTACCCACATATTACTATTCAAAAGTTATTATCCCCTAGTTTGTACCCACATATTACTATCCAAAATCTACTGTCCCCAGTCTGTTCGGAGACACTATGCTATTGGTCTGGAAACAATATGGCTTTGCGGAGACATGGATATTACGAGAACTCTGTCCATTAAGATGAACTATGTCCATTAGAAGAACTATGTCCAATGGACATCGGTGTTAATCAAAACGACCATTTTCTGCAAATGTCTGTCCATTAAGCTGATATTAGAAGAAGGAAATGGATGGATTTTTTGTGCATTAGTGGACAAGTGTGTAATATGAACGTAGTGGTGTATTAGCTATAATAAAATTCAGGATGTAGAAGTTGTAGAATCAGTGGCAAGTACACAATATCACCCTCGTCAAAGTTCATTCGAAAACATAATATGAATACCAGTATGTGAATTAATAAGAAAGGCAGCAGATACATAAAGCCTACCAAAAACAGACGGTACAAAAAAATTTTGTTAGAGCCAAGAGAAAATTCATACAGAGTTACACTAATAAGGCCTTTCGAAAACATGATCTGGCATGGTTTCGCAGTAAAGAGAAGCCTCTTGTTTCCAAAAGCAAGAGTTGCAAACCTTCTCATTGGCATGCCATCCCCAATTGTTTCTTAAACATCCACATTTCGAGTCGGCAATAGCATGTTTCAAATCTTGTTTTCGTTGCACAAACTCTACCAGTAGGGGATATGCCCAGGCTCGTCTATTGGAGTCTGCTATGACCGTTCTCAGTTTCACAGCATCTTCACGGGGGATGAGAGCGAAATTGGAGAAGCCCATAGGGTTGGCGTTCATTACTAAACGAAGCATGTGGAAACAATACTTGGCCATCATGCCCTCTCGATTAGCGCCTTCACCGAGCATAGCAAGGCCTTCATCTAATATATGAAGGCGGAAGAAATGAGAAACTCCCTTCAATAGAAGCGCAGATGGGTTACGACGTTGGAGGCAAAAGAGACGAAAAGCTGTGATCTCTGGTCCTGGCAACCGATTACGGCATTGCATTAAAAAAAGGTCGACATTTTGCAGGATGTGGGCCGGTTGAGATAGTTCTTTAAACTCTCTTAGAGCAATCTTGCATGAAGACAAATGAATTATCGAAGAACTCCCGATCCAGATTAGAATATCGTTTAATAGATCACTAGGAAACGTATGAAGGGTTGATATGCTCAATTTAATACCCTAAAAAGTACTAAAGCAGTTGTTGTAGCCTAGCTAGGGGTCGAACACAAGGACTCACGGAAACACACAGTAGATTATATAAAACCGAGCTACGCTAAGCAGTTCAGTTTAATTAGAAAGCAGAAAGTAACAACGAGTTGTATTTGATGGGAGAAAGATAGGTTCAGGGATATTTCTCAGGAAATCAATGAATGCAAAATAAACTAACTAACAGGATTCAGATTAAGCACAGTTCTTGAACTCAAATCACTAGAATATAGTTAACCAACTGTCGTTGCGAAAACTATCTAAATCTAAATCCTAGGAATTCCAAATCTCTTTGCGAATCCTACAATCTAAATCAGCTTAAAATTCAGGTTTGATATGTTCACAAATTGATTAAACCAAATCTCTTTGCGAATAATCAATTTGCTCACCTAAGGTTCTATCAGGTAATTAATCGCACTGTCGTGCCTAATCAATTATCCTAAGATCTAAGTTCCAGATTCGTCAACCTAGAATTAGTTTTAAGAACAACCTATGGTGAAAAACTAATTCAGATGATGAATCCTAACAGATAATTAACCTAGCATTCAAAGAAATCCCTTATGAGAATCCCCAAACCTAACGAGAGATCTACTCAGTCATGAATATTAAATCAATAGACATGTATGAATAAATACTCTATAAAATCAGAAAGAGTTACAAAGGTTCTGAGATCTGATCTCGGACGAAGGGAAATCAGACTTGTCTCTCAAACCTAGAGTAATCAAAAGTAAAGTGTAAAAAGGCATAGAAGGCGTAGCCTAAACAATGGCTGTAAAATCCTATTTATAACCTAAATCACGATTTGGGGTCTTCTTGTAATTATTAAAGACTTCTGGGCACTTTTGCAATTCTTCAAGTCTTGGAAAACTCGCGGGTCGTGTCTTGCTGCGATGGGTATCGATCGATACCAGGGGGTATCGATCGATGCTTGACGTGAGATCAGCTACTCAGCAACACGACTTTAGCTCTGCTCCAAAATGCTCCAGAAAACTCCAATAATTCCAATAATGCTCCAAACGTGCAAAGACCTGCAAATGACTCTAAATGACTCCAAAATACTATACAGACTCTATAAAAAGGACTTATAACATGGCTTAAATGGGGTAAAAACCATGATATATCAAGGGTGAATTGATTTTCCATAGAATTTTTGTTTGGGAGATTTGTGGGAGTTTTTTTGGCCGAGAGAACATGGGGAAAAGCAAAGGAAATACTTATAGGGGAAGGAAAGTTGTGAAGAATATCTGGTTTACACGAACACATGTGTCCATTGGAGAAGATGACTTCTGGTTTCGACGTGACCATTGAGCAACCCATAAAGTGGGGTTTTAATTGAACAAGACATCTTAAAAAAAATAGGAAAGAATCAATAAAATACACTATTCGACGTGATAATTGAGCAAGCAACGCCGGAAGATTGAACGACAGTTATTATTAAATGAGCTCTTATTATATTATTAAAAAGGAAAAATATAATAGTTATCACAATATTCGATTTTAATGGACTCTTACTTGGAGCACACAAAATCGAGTTTATTATGCAATTACACATCCACATGTACAAATCCAAACATTGGCGTCCCCTTAAACACTTGCCTATTACGGCCTAACATCACATAAGTAACCACACTTTACTAGCCACATAATTATATCTACTAATGAATGGACTACTATCCACGTTCAACTATCCACACACTGCTATCCAAACATTGGCGTCCCCTCAAACACCTGTCTATTACGGCTTAACATCACATAAATAACCACGGTGTGCTAGCCGCATAATTATATCTACTAATGTTTAACTACAACGTCTGTAAAACACTGTCTCCCCATAATTAACGATAAATTTTTAACAACAATAGTATTAAAAAAAGGGATAGTACCCACCTATCAATCGATACTGGGTATTGTGTGCCCTACCCAACCATCCATGTACAACCATCAATGACCGAATGTGACCAAAGAAACAGAAACATCTGTAAGTTCTAAAGTCGCTAATTAAAATAAGTTTCCTAACAAATCGTAGACGAGTACTGACCATCGAAGATTATAGATGCTTAAAAAGTTGGACAAAAGATGGTGGAAACTCTTAACAAGGCGTTGTTTGAAGGAATGAAAACAAATTTGCTAACAAATCGTAGACGAGTACTGTCCATCAAAGATTATAGATGCTTAAAAAGTTGGTCAAAAGATGGTGGATAATTAGGTAGCAAAAGAACAACATGACCGTAGATAGTACTAAAACGCAGCCGCCAATATACAAACATAGATAAAAAGAGATAGATCGGAATGAGAGGGCCTAAGTAGAGACTGAAGGAACGTAAAGCGGAACAACTAATTCCTGGTAAATCTCCATGGCATACTTCTTTCTAAATGCATCCACTATATCATCAGTTATTCCAGCCATACCCGGACGAGGGTCCCCGTGGGCATGCAACTCAAGGAACTTAAGTGCCACCGGACCGCAATCACCAGTTCTAATATTTTCGTAGAGGCCTAGAACGCGTCCACAAGTGAAGGGTTTGAGACCATATTCCTTTGTGGCTTGGGTTGGACACAGCTTTTGGACAATGTGTGGGAGAAAACCAAGAATAAGCTCCATGGCTCTGGCAAATTTTCTCTCGGAGTATAGGGGAGGGAAGGGATCCAATACCTCTACAAACATGCAGATTTATTGCCAGTCCAACCCAATGTCGATCATCCCAAATTATCGGAGCATATATGGTGTCAATATCCGTAAGCCACTTCTGCCCCGGGGCGTTGACAAATTTTGAAAGCTTCTCATCCCATCGGTGCCTATTATTGTCTTTAGAAGCCTTCAAAGAGCGGTATTTCCCTTGTAGGTGGTTGATTAGCCATGGGGAAGCAAGAGAGGAACGTTTGATTCCCAGTATTCTCGTGTGCCGATTTCCAAGCAATGACATAAGAACCTCCATGTGATGCGTTTGTTTTAGAGGAAGACAGCAAATAGCAACACACATAAAAACTTCCAAAAAAACCGGAAATTTATTTGCAAGGGTGTAAATGTATACAAGCAAGGGTATGAATGATATACCAGAGTTGAGATCCATTCTTGGTGTTTGGCGAGAGTTAAGAGGAACTCATTGTCAAATTCGTAGTGACAAGTGATATGCTCAAATTAATACCCTAAAAGTACTAAGCAGTAGTTGTAGTAAGTGTAGGGGTCGAACACAAAGACTCACAGAAACACACAATAGATTATATAGGTGAGAATCACGCTAAGCAATCAATGGTAATGAATAACAGGACATAAATTAAAACGGTTGTGAATTCTATTGGAGAAAGGCTAGGTTCAGGGTATTTCTCAGGGAATCACTGAATGCAGACAAACTAATTAACATGATTCAGATTTTAACGCGGTTCTTGAACTCAAATCACTAAGATATAGCTAACCAACTCTCGCTGCGAAAACTATCTAAATCTAAATCCTAGGAATTCCAAATCTCTTTGCGAATCCTAAAGTCTAAATCAGGTTTGATTTGTTCACAAAACAACTAAACCAAATCTCTTTGTGAATAGTTATTTTGCTCACCTTAGGTTCTATCAGGTAATTAATCGCACTCTCGCGCCTAATCAATTATCCTAAGGTCTAAGTTCTAGGTGGTCAATCTAGAATTAGCTTTGCAAACAACCTAGGTGAAGAAATAATTCAGATAATGAATCCTAATAGTAAATCAACCTAGCATTTAGAGAAAACACTTTTGAGAACCCTGAACCTAACAAGAGATCTACTCAGACATGGAAATTGAAGCAATTAACATGTTTGAATAAATCATCAAATAAAACAGAAAGAGTAACAAGAGGGTTCGAAATCTTCTCTTAGACGAACAGAGTTTCAGACTTGTCTCCCTTCGAAAGCTCTCTCTCAAAACCAAAGTAAAATAAGCATAGCCATCAAAGTGGCTGTAAAACCTAATTAAACAGTCTAAACACGAATTGGGGTCTTCTTGTAAATATCAAAGTCTTATGGGCAAGTTCTACAATTCTTCAAACTTCATTAAAAGACGCGACTTGTAATCTGCTTCGATGGGTGTCGATCGATACCAGGGGGTATCGATCGATACTTGACGCTTCGATTGGGAACTTAGTCACCAGACTTCAGTTTCGCTCTTGAATGCTCCATAAAACTCCAATATCTCCAATAATGCTCCAAATGTGCTAAAACGTGTAAAAGACTCTAAAAGACTCTATAATAAAATAAATACTCGATAAAACGGACTTATATCATGGCTTAAACGGGTTAAAAACCATGATATATCAATTATCGTCTATGAGACGACTGATGGGTTGGGTAGAAGGTGAGCCTTTGGTTAATGGCTTCAATGCTGTTGGGGAGCGTGTAATTGGAGTTGAGGCAGTGGTTGATGTCTTGGAGGCCTTGTTTTTCTTCCGGGCAGAACTGAGACGCTGGCTGGATAATTTGCCTATTCGTACCGACTTCCTGGCTTTAAGCTTTGCTTCAAGTCTTGTTACACGTGCAGAGAGTTGTTGAACCTGAGAAAGCAACCATTGGGTTTCAGCATTTTCAGGTACGGGGTTCATGAAGTCATCATTACGTTTCTGTTTACGACGGGATGACTTCTTCATAGAGGCTTTCCGAGGGAGTAGCTTAGTCCGTCTGTCCACAATGTGTCTTTTGTGGATAGATTTACTGACTTGAGAAGGCTGGTGAACTAGCAATGGCTCTGTTGCATCTCCTCCCGGCCAAACAGCCTTTTTGAATACATGACCTGCATTTACCAGACGTTCCAGGTAAGCCACTTTCCTGTCTAGGATTTCATCATCCCATTCTCCCCAATCTTCAACTTCGGGTGCTATGAGAGGTATTAGGGATGAACGAGCAGCTGCGAAAAAACAGGAAAGAAGTAAGAACTTAAGCAAAAAGAATAACCAGGAAGCATGGGTTATTAAATAGACTAACATTGTTATCAAACTCAACATCAAGGACATCAGTGTGAGAGAGTGCATTGCTTTTGCGGAGTTTGACTTTTGTCCACTCTAGAAGGGTGGGATGTTCTCCATCATTAGACAACTTAGAGGGCAGCAAGGGGACTGCTTGGAATGCTACAAGTTGTAAGGCGAGTGGGAAACCAACCAAGCAAAATGTGGTTTGACGCCTTTGCTGCCTGTAAGCTACTACAGGGTGTTCTAATTTCCCAGGGGATTTGATTCCGGGACGCATACCAGCTATGGTTTTGAGAAAGGATTCTCGACCCCACGGAAACCTTAGGAATCCATGAAGGTCTTCCAACATCCGCACATATTTGGGAGTGGGTTTGTGCACTTGAGAGTTTGCAACAAGAACACCGTCAACTATTAGAAGCAGCGCTAGACGGAGTCTCCTCTCCCCTCGCATGTCTGGCTAAGTTTTGAGCAAATGGGCAATGTCAGCTAGGGTAGTTTTGGGATCGTTTCCTATGAGCTTTTTCCAATACGCATCAGGCACCACCGCGTTTGGTGCCTCGAATTATGGGTCGTACTCCTCTGGGAACTCACCACAGGGAAATCCCGTGACAGAGCCAAACTCCTTCAAACCAAAGTGGAAAGGGTGCCCACGAAAAACAATCCACATATCATATTTTGTTTTACTAACAACCTGTCTAGTCAGAAGGCCATGGATGAGCTTGCATGAAATGGGGCATCTTAAAGCAGGAAGGTCGAATAACGGCCCAAAACAAGATAGCCTAATAGCCTCAAACTCTGGCGAATCTTTCAAGAGATCATGTAGGAACGTAAGCGTGTCTGGCCTTGAATAAACATTGATACGGTTTACCGGGTATCTATCTGCCGCAAATAAACGTTCCGGTAGTCTTGCATCACATTCCGATGAAGATTCGGAGGTCGATTAAACAGAGAAATAAGTCTGTTGAATTCGAATTACGCGGATTAAAAAGGAAGTTGGTTGAGAAGCAGAATTAGTATTCCCGACACAGAAAACCCAAATTTCGAAAAAATTATGTGAATAGCAGAATTAGTATTCCCGACACAGAAAATCCAAAATTGTACTCAATCTATAACATAACTCATATGGAGGAGAGAAATGGGAATTTACCAGCCATGTAGTGGTTGTCGGGGCGGTGAGACGGCGAGACGGTGAGAAGACGAAGGGGAACGAACTATCTCCGCCGATTACAAGTTTAATCGCCGGATATTCTCATTAAACATAGAGGCGGTAACAACGGTACTCGCCGGAGAAACAGAAACGAGTAAATGTACGATAGAGCCGATTAGCCGGAGAGGAATTAGTTCTAGGTTTTACTGTCGCCGGGAGAGTAAGAATGGCCGAGTAAGAAAGTCGCTCTTTTAGGGTAAGAGTGAAAGAGTGAAAGTTACAAAAGGGTAAGAGTGTCAATTTCATCACCCAAAGTGCCTTAAGAGTTAAAAGTGTTTTATCCTTTTATACAGAAGTCAGAAAGTGTCTTCTAAGGTAGTTTTCTTTTTTTTCATTGCCACATGTACTTTTGTGGCAAATGTCTTAAAATTAAAATAAATTGTTTAAGTTTCACGAACACATAATAGCATTAAGTGTTTGGGAATACAAGTTATTAGAATTTACGGTTGTGGAATATAGGTTATAAGGTTTTCGGGATTTGGGTTTATATAATTCTTCGATTTTAATTGTATGTTATATTTTGAATTAAGTGTTTAAAATATATATTAAAAAGCATATATAATACTTAAGAAATTATATATATTACAAAATATATCATTGTTTATTAATCATCATCATCAACAGCAAATTAAATCTGAATTTGTGTCATATAAATCGTCGTCAGAATAATATTTGTCACCAACATCATCAACTAATAAAGACTCGTAATCCTCTTTGTTCTCGACTGCAAGTGTGTCAACTCGCATAATACCACTAGTTGCCACACCATGATTATAATTGTCGTCTTGTATTGCCGCTTGAACAACTTCTGTAGTTTCTTGAAAACCTCTCGGAACAACCTTTGTAGATGTCCATCAATCGTCTCTTGCATTAGAACGCAAACGTGGATAGGAATGAAACAAACTTGATTGCTTCGATAATATGAAAAGATCGTACTTCTCATATTGTCTACGTGGGCAAACATTGACAATAGTTGATCAATCCTTGTATTTATTGAGTAACCAATGAGAAGACAGTCTTTTTTTTTGTATTTTGATGTCGATTAGTAATATTATAACTTGTTATAAAAGTAAAATTATTATAAACATAATTTTATTGATTGTTTTATAAACCGTTTACATGAAAATTTAAAGTAATTACAAAGAAAAATAGCGCATAAAGGATCATAATAATATTTATGGCAAGTTTTTTTTGGAGTAAATTCTCCAGCGTAAATGCCATAAATAAAAAAAATTATAATTAAACTTAAAAGCAATAACAAACTAAATATTTTTCGAAACATTTTTCTTACAAAAGAAATCTAAGAAAAATAATTATTTGAGAAATACTTTAGAGAAGATGAAATGTTTTTGAGATGAATGAATGAGTGAAAATAGGTGTATTTATAGATTGCAAATACTGTTCATAGCCGTTGGAGTTTTTGAAAAAAATGAATATTTTTTTCTTTCTGACTGTTAGAACCAAAGAAAATTAATCTGAAAATTTTAATATGTACCAGTTAAATTTATTAATTTTCAGATAAAATGTTATTTATATATTATTTGTAAGTGTTGGATTTTTTGTATATTATTTGATGTTTATGTGTAAAAGTTTACAATTTAAGATTTAGATTTTATGATTAAGGTTTAGGGTTTAGGGTTAAGGGTTTGTGTTTGGGGTTTTAGAATTTAGGATCTATAAAATGCTAATATTTTAAAAAATTGTAAGTGTTGAATTTTTTTGTATATTATTTGATATTTATGTGTAAGATCTATTTTACAATTTAATATTTAGAGTTTATGATTAAGGGATAGAGGTTTATAAAGGTTTGTGGTTGGGGTTTAGAATTTATGATTTATAAACTGACTATATTTGAAATTTTTGTAATTGTTAGATTTTTTGTATATTATTTGATGTTTATGTGTAAGATCTAGTTTACAATTTAAGATTTAGAATTTATGATTAAGGGTTAGGGTTTGTGTTTGGGGTTTAAAGTTTAGGGTTTATATTTTCGTATAGCCACGGATAAATTTGTGGCAAATCCGTGGTTATCTCATTAAATTTGTGGCAAATTTGCCATAAATTTCCACGTTTATTGGGTCCTGGCAATTTTGACAGGAAAAAATTCTAATAATTTGTGGCAATTTGTGGCAAATTTTGCCACAAATTACCACAATGTTTGTCAACGTGGCAAATTTGACACGAATTTGACACAAAATGCAACAAAATTTTAAAAATCGTTATTCGTGGCAAATTTGTTATAAATTTGTGGTAAAAAATAATTACCACGAAAAGATTGTGGCAAAATTATGGCAATAGACAACTTTTCTTGTAGTGTATAGACCTCTCATTGACAAGATCACTGCTCGTTTCTCCTCTTGGGGCTCTCGGGCTCTATCTTTTGCTGGAAGGAAGCAGCTGATTGCCTCTGTCATTTACGGGACAGTAAACTTCTGGATATCAGCATTTACCCTCCCTAAAGTATGCCTAAACAAAATCCAGAGCCTCTGTTCTCGATTTTTATGGAGTGGAGACATCAATAAAAAATCTACAGCCAAAGTTTCTTGGGAAAATGTATGTTTGCCTAAACTGATATGGCTTATGTATGCGAATGGAAACTACCTTTGGGTTGAATGGATTAAAGCTTATAGGATAAAAGATGATAACTTCTTATCTATAGACGAGCACAAGCAATCCTCATGGAGATGGAAATCCCTTCTTGCTCTCAGACCCTTAGCAAGTCGGTTCCTAAGGTCCCGTGTTGGAAATGGAGAGTGCACCAGCTGGATGGATCACTGGACTCCTCTATGACCTCTTATAAACCAGCTTGGCCAATCTGGTCCGAGAGATCTAATGATACAGTTGCTATCCACTGTTGCTTCTGCTTGCACTATAAATGGATGGAGACTTAGAGGAGCTCGATCCCTTGCTGCAGAAAATCTTCAGATCCATCTAACCACGGTACCCCTTCCCTTACGCTCGTCATATGAGGATGAGTACTTCTGGTCAGTTAATGATGTTGAGCTTTCCTCCTTTTCTACAAAACACACTTGGGAAAGTTTGAGACCGAGAAAACCTCCTCAAGCATGGACAAAGAGTGTATAGTTCAAAGGAGCTATTCCGAGGTATGCTTTTACAATGTGGGTGACTCACCAAAATTGATTGCCCACCAAAAATTGTCTTGCTCAGTGGGGAATGCACATCAACACAATTTGTAGTCTTTGCGATAGATTCGAGGAGAACAGAGACCATATATTTCTTAGGTGTACAATGAGTGAAGAACTTTGGCAAATGGTTTTAAAGAGGCTGGGCTACCGTCCCTTTGCTTTCCATACTTGGATTGCTTTTTCCACTTGGTTGGATCTCAAGGACACCATTTCCCCAATGACTTTGCGGCGGCTGGTTTCTCAAGCTATCATTTATGCTATATGGAAGGAAAAAAACAACCGCCTTTTCAACAACATCCTCTCTTCTCCTCAGGTGATCTTCAAAGCTATTGATAGTCTAATCCGTGATGCAATCCTGGCCAAACGGAAGCGTAAAGCCTTTGCTGAGCTAATGCAAACTTGGCTCACCAATGCTTAGATTCTTTCCCATTGTCTGATTATCTTAGGCTTCTTCTTGTTTTTATCTTTTTGGCAAGGCTAACTCTATTCTGTTTAGCTTTTTTGTAATTTTTACAAACCTTCTAATTTCTTAATGATATTCAAATACTTATCAAAAAAAAAAATCTACGTTTTATGAAAACAAAAATTTTAAATCAATAAATTATTGTTGATTTTAACGCAAATAACTTATTTGATACAAAACACTCACCAACACATTAAACTTAGATTAAGAGACCCACTCAGAACATTCTCTAAATTGACAAAAGAAAAAGAACTACTGGAGTCCCTAGAAAAGGAGCTTGCACATTTGGTACTACTTGTAAGTTGGATCATATAAGGATGTACAGCTAGCCTGATTTCCCCAGTAACAGGTAAAAGATCAAAACCTATAATAAGAATCCACTCACCCTCGACGAAACTCAAAGAATATTTTTTGATGTATTCAATTGAAATTGTTGCATGAATTTTATCGCACTATAAAACACCAAGATAAAATTCAAACGATTCATCTAGTACCAAAGAAACCATATCAAAAAAAAAAAAGATTTTACCTTCCAATCAGCCAATATAAAATCTAACGTTCCATCACATCCAGAAAAACGTTTGAATTTACGTAAAACTTTCAATTTAGTCTTCCACACATAATCCCAAGGATCAAATTCATAAACATTTATAAGATAACAGAGTCACCAACTTCCTTGTTATAAAATATCATTGTATAGAGACCACCAACATTAATTGCAATTAAAAAAACTATAATCAACAGACTATAAAATAAAAACCAAGATGTTTATTACATGATTTAAATAATAATCAATGTTGAATATCCAATATATTTTAAAAACCAGAAAAACCATAACAACTATTGAGTCTTTTTCTTTTTCTCGAAAGATAAAAACAAAATTAAAAAACAGTACGACTGATTAGAACTTAAAAATCTGCCACTCTTATACTATATCTTCTTCTTCTTTTATAGATAAAAACAAAATTTTGAAAAAATAGTAAAACGATTAGATGATACTTGGGAATTATTTATCTAATGCCACTCTTCAACCCACACAGCCTACAGTGATGCTCTTCGTCGCAATACTCTTAATATCCATAGCCATATATCGGATTGTCTTACTTTATTTTTGTTTTCGGTCTTACTTCTGACCTAAAACAACAACAAAAAAATCATTTACTTTTGTTTTCAGTCTTACTTTTGACCAAAAACAACAACCAAAAATCAATCTCGTCTTAATGTTTTGCTCTGATTGTAAAAAAAAGGTACTTACTTCCTTTGTATATTATGTACTTGGGAGATCACCTAAACTGTATCAACAGATTTCCACTTGCTCTGTTTTTATCTTTTTCGTTTTGATTTTAACGTATCTCGTAGAGATGAACCTCTTGTTGCAAGTGTCCTCTCTCACACATAGAAAGAATGATATTGCAAAGTCAAGTGTATTTCAATGGTCTTACTCTCTCACATTCACAGTTTTGTCATCGTACATATGATCCACCGGTCGTGTTCACGACCATATGCAAAGCAATGATAATTGTTGTCCATAATAATAAACATGGAGTAACAGAAATAACAAAAGATCAACAGGGAATAAATAAAAACACGTACCACATAAACTAAGATATACGTGCCCTTAGGGTCTAGACCGCGGTACATGATGGTGGTATCTATCTCGGTATTCAAGCCTGCAAGAATATCTGCTATGTCTTATATACTTTCACATGTGTTTTGCCATCCTAAAACTGCCAGCCCCATTATAAATAGAGCGTTAAGACAAATAGAAACATTAAAAATTTAATTTAGAATTACCATTATATTCGTTTTCCAATCGTTTTGAATGATCGTGTAATAATAAAATTGGATAAAACGAATGATTATTTATCAATCTTGTTATCTTACATAGATAATAAGAACCAAAATAATATATATTTCCAATATCTAACGACAATTGTGAATTAGTTTTAACGTAAGAGCAGCGATCGCAAACTCAATATATGAAATGGAAACATGAAAGAACAAAAGGTCTGCATAAACTTAAGAAACTAAAAAAGCATCACCTATTGAGTACAAAGAATTAAATTATTTTATAACGATTATACGTAAATAACTATTACTATTAATTAGACAAAACTTTTGTAATAAAAAATTGAAAATATTACATATATAGTAATCGCAAAAACATGTAATCGTCAATTATTTTCACATCTTGGTTACCTAGACTCAGTATCACATTTTCTTTAAAAAAACAAAACTTAGGATCAGATTAAGTGGCAAATCCACATCTTGGACCAAGATTAATCTTGGTATATATTTTCTCAAATTACGTTAACTGGTTTTGTCTATTTAGTGTAGACACTGTTCAATTTTTTTCGTTGTTACTTGTATAGTCTTTGTCTATTTGACATTGGTCTAATTAATTAGTTAATTTGTAAGAGTAACATAGACTTTGGTGATATAATGGATCCAAAACTATCTCTCTAAAAGTCTCGAAATAGTAATTTGTATCTCCTTATAGCTTAGTTCCGATTTCGTTCCTTTGCAACTGTAAACAGTTACATTCTTCTAGTGTATTCTTGTGATCTTTCCCCTTATTTGCTACCTCATTCACATACTCAGAAAATTCTTACTCTGCCTCAGTACATCTCTCTCTTTCTTCAAATCTTCTAGCGTCTGATCTAGATCGGATTCCGTCTCGTCACCAATTTCTAATTTTGATATATTTTTTGGTTATCCATCACTAACTTCTCAGTTTCAAGACTCAAATCCCAAAATTTCTTCTGATTCATTTAACTTCATCAAAGTTTTTTATGCTCCGAATCTACAACTTCTTTTTCTTCAACGGTTCTTGCTAATCCTTTTCAGTTCAGAAAATTCAACATTTACAGCTTCCATAAGTGTCTTTGCCGAATCCATGTCATTCTCAAATTACTTGCGGAGGAAGTAACAACATCAACGTGGCCATACATCTAATAAAGTGTTTGATACCGATTTTGCTTATTGGAAAGATATTGCGTACATTTTAGAAAGTAACAATAATTTTGCGTTCAATTTAAATTAAAGATGTAAGCATGTGTTATTAATGAAATGATTTTGAAACAGAAGTTTATAGCTAGTCCTTCCGCTTGGCCATCTTTCTACACGATATGAAAACATGATCAATTTCATACCAAATTAGAAAACAAAACAAAGAAATCAAACTATGCACAAAACCCTAAAACAAAATAAAAACGCAAAAAAAAACTCCTATAAACTCTAGAACAAAACGTAATGAGAGGAAGACCAAAGTATTTATATGCAAAAAGATCTAGGGTTTAGTCATTTTTCTTTTTTTGCTTATGTTAATACTCGATATAACCAAATATTCTTTTTTGATTAATCGAAACTCGATTTTGCCTTTTTTTTAATAATCCGACAAATATAGATACGACTATATCTTTCCGTTTCTAAAAGATTGACTTTTTATGATTAGGAAATTATCCTTTTCGGATTAAAACAAAATAAAAAACATTTCCTATTGAATATACGAAATTCAGTTTTTTTTAATTCGAAATAATTAAATAACATTTATGACATAAAGGAGGGTATTTTCATTAATGACATAAGAGTAATTTAACAATCTCAACTTTCATTTTCAACCTGAATCACTTCACAAATAATAACCATAATCTTAGAGACAGTAAAAAAAAAAAAAAACTAAATTCAACAGAAAAAATTATCTCAAGATCATCCATGGTTTTACCAAGATTCATCTTGGCTTGCTTCAATTCCATTAAGATCGGATCAGGAGATGATATGGGATTGTGATTGCAATGCTCATAGTTCATCTCTTTAATGTCTGAGCTCAGGTGTTCAGCTGATCTCAGGGTTCTTGATGAAGCTGCCGCTTTAGATCTTCAACGATCCTTTTTGTCGATCTAAGCGCTTCTAGATGATAAACTCGTATTTTACCCCTTTCATGCATTCATTTAATATAAGTTTCATCTCATTTGCATATAGTTACTTAGCATTTCTTTGTTGCTTTATCTCATTTAGAGTTTTAGGGTTCTCATACTAGGTCCTAGAGTGTCTTGCATGTTTTGGAGTCCTTTTTAGGTACTTTGGAGGTATTTGACGGAGTTTGGCTTAAGACCATTCGGATCGGGAGCAAGAGAAGCGGTTAAAGACGTTTGGGAGCTTTTCAGCATCTACATCGACCCAGCTCTTCCCACATGTCGATGCAACAGCTGGATGCAACATCATGGCCTTAGCATCGACCCAGCTCCTCCTGACATCAACCAGCTGCATCGATGCTTAGCTTCAGGGCATTTACATCGACCCAACTCTTCCCACAGGTCGATGCAACAGCTGGATGCAACATCAGGGCCTTAGCATCGACCCAGCTCCCCCTCACATCGACCAGCTGCATCGATGCTCAGCTTCAGGGCATTTACATCAACCCAGCTCCTTCCCACAGGTCGATGCAGCAGCTGGATGCAACATCAGGGCCTTATCATCGACCATCAACATCGACCTGTGGTGTTAATGTTGATACTGTCGCCCACTTTTCTTATAAATACTCATCTAAACCTAATTTTTGTTTTTATGCTTTTTCTTATGCTCAAAACCCTTACCTTTGAGAGAGTTTGAGATTTCTAAGAAGGATCCTTTGATTATTGCAATTTAGTATTTATTTCAATCAATCTCTTCCATCTATCCTCTTTCTATCTTGATTAATCAAACATCTATCCATGGAATCATCCTCTATTGATATGCTCATATTAATACCCTAAGATACTAAAGCAGTGGCTGCAGTAAGTGTAGGGGTCGAACCACAAAGACTCAAGATGTCACACAATAGATTGAATAGATCCAAAATACGCTAAACCATGAGATGTAATTGAAAACAAGAATGCAGGTAAAAAGTGTTGTAAATTCGATTGGAAGAAGATAGGTTCAGGGTAATTCTCAGGAAATCAATGAATGCAATTAAACTAGCTAAACAGGGTTCAGATTATGTGCTGTTCTTGAACTCAAATCACTAAAATATAGCTAACCAACTCTCGTTGCGAAAACTATATAAATCTAAATCCTAGGAATTCCAAATCTCTTTGTGAATCCTAAAGTCTAGATCAGCTTTAAGTTTGATTTGTTCACAATCAGGTGTGAAGTCGAATTTGATCTCCTTGCATAACAGAGCGGTGAGTGGGCGAGCTAGCTTGGAGAAGTCCTTGATGAACCGTCTGTAGAAACCAGCATGACCAAGGAAACTCCTACTATCCTTCACAGAAGTTGGTGGTTGGAGACTTGTCATGACCTTAATCTTGGCCTTGTCAACCTCGATTCCAGCTGCAGAGATCTTGTGCCCAAGTACGATGCCTTCCTGTACCATAAAGTGACACTTTTCCCAGTTAAGGACCAATTGTTTCTCCTCACATCGCTGAAGCACCTTGCATAGATTGTTCAAACAGTCTTTGAATGATGGTCTGTAAACGGAGAAATCATCCATGAACACCTCCATAAAATCTTCAATCATGTATGTGAAGATAGACATCATACACCTCTGAAAAGTGGCTGGAGCGTTGCACAAACCAAATGGCATTCTCCTGTATGCGAAAGTGCCATAGGGACAGGTGAAAGTGGTCTTCCATTGGTCATCTGGATGAATAGGGATCTGGAAGAAACCTGAATATCCATCAAGGAAGCAGTAGTAGGGATGACTAGCCAATCTCTCCAACATCTGGTCAATGAATGGCAATGGGAAATGATATTTCCTTGTGGCTGCATTCAACTTCATGTAGTCTATGCACATTCGATGTCCAGTGATAGTCCTGGTAGGAATCATCTCATCCTTCTCATTCTTCACTACGGTTATCCCTCCTTTCTTAGGGACAACGTGCACTGGACTGACCCAAGAACTATCTGAGATGGAATAGATAACTCCTGCATCCAAGAGTTTCATGACCTCTTTCTTAACCACTTCCTTCAGGTTCGGATTCAGCCTTCTTTGATGCTCAATTGAAGCCTTTGACTCGTCCTCAAGATGAATCCTATGCATGCACAGGGCCGGTGAGATACCTGAAATATCATCAAGAGAATAGCCAAGAGCTTTGCGATACTTGCGCAGCCTACTCAGCAGTAAGGTAACCTCTGCGTTGTTCAAAGAAGCATTAATGATTACTGGGAACGTGGAATTCGGACCAAGAAAACCATACCTCAGATTCGCAGGAAGTGGTTTGAGTTCCACTTTAGGAGCTTTCTCCTCGCTCCAATCTCCAAGCCCAGCAGCTTGTGTAGTATTTTCGGCCAAACCTCTTTCTGGCCGCGGTTTATCGATCGATACAGGCATAGTATCGATCGATACCGGTAGTGCTGTATCGAGCATCTTCTCATATTCAGCAGCAGCATCACTCGAATGGATCTCTGAATCGGCTGAGCAGACCAATGCTCTCTCCAATGGGTCGTCAGGATGCATCTCCAGAAAATACTCCTCAACAATGTCACAAAAGGTGTCAACGAAGAAAGTCTGTCCATCGATGGTTGGTCTCTTCATCATCTTCTCCATGTTAAAAGTCATGACCAACTCACCAATGTTAAGAGCTATCTTCCCATTCCTGCAATCAATCAGAGCACC
>PKML01037017.1:92905-105762 GCA_002933935.1 Eutrema yunnanense
AAGAAGAGAAACTACCATGGTTTACAAGAAGAGAAACTACCATGGTTTGCAGACTTAGTGAACTACTTAGTGTGCAGGAAGGAACCGCCTTTGGATGGATATAAGAAGAAGAAGTTCTTCCACGACGTGACGAGATAGTATTGGGACGAGCCTTACTTATACAAGTTGTGCTCGGATGGTTTGTATAGGAGATGCGTGACGGAAGAAGAAGTCAAAGGGATCCTACTCCATTGCCACGGGTCAAACTATGGTGGTCATCATGCGTCATACAAAACCGCTACAAAGGTCTTTCAATCCGGTTTTTGGTGGCCTTCATTATTCAAGGATGCGCACCTCTTTGTCTCCACATATGATGCGTGCCAAAGGAAAGGGAACATTCAGCATTGCTCCAAAAATGCTCCAATATCTCCAATTATGCTCCAAACGTGCTAAAACATGTAAAAGACTCTAAAAACTACGAAATAGTAGAAAGACTCTATAAAACGGACTTATATCATGGCCTAAAAGGGGTAAAAACCATGATATATCACTTGCATCGAGATTTTCAGGATTGGTGAGGAGGTTTCTCACCGAGCTTAGTCCTTGAATTCGCGAGGCTTCTTCACCAATCTCATGTTTATTTTAATTATGTCTTTTTCTAGTATTTGTGAGTAGTTTAGATTGTTGGGTTTAAAGGATTATCGAGGGGAATTTTATGTTCGATAAGGATTTCACTCGGTAAACCCTAGCCGATTTATATAGCTCTTCTTGTGGAAAGTTGTTAATGCATGAATCTAGTGTCATGAACTAGAGGCTGATAGGGGGAGTTTAGAACCACGAAAGTGTTGCATCTAATTACCAGCAAAGTTCATCCACAAGGCTTGCGCATCGTAAGATTTCGAAAGTATACTTACGGAGTGCCGTGAACCTATGGACCCACTAGCAAATCACAATCTTACGCGTGGTTAGAGACGAAAGCTACTGGTCAAGTGAATAGATTGGAGGACGTAGGTTGTACGGGAGTAGACTACGTCATTATTCTGTCCTGTTCGTGGAGTTATAACTAGAAACACCGTTTACTAATGAGCTAGGGGCCGTTTGATTGAATCGCATACCCCGAGATATTCCTCTCGACCCAGCAACGTTTTAGAATAGCTACAACCGTCTCTAGTAGTGTAGTTTAGCAATAGAGTCCGTAGAAATAGTTTAGTTATCAATTTCATTAGGTTTAGGAGGATTACAACCTGCATAAATCTCACACTTCGATTAATTATTATTATGAGTTTCTTTCCATCTCCTTGCTTGTTCTGTGTTGCCATGTCTGAGTAGTTTCATAGTTAGGTTTAGGGTTTCAACGGGATCCACGTATCATTGAATTAGACACATATAGGAGTTTCTCTTTTGAGGTTTTCGCTTATTGTTGTGTTTATTGCTTAGGCTGGATTGATCACTTAGTCTCTGATCTAGGGTTTAATCTATACCACGGAAGTGTCGTAGGTTGCTAGAAAGAACATAAGCGAGCGAATTATCTTTAGCCAACGGAAGTTGATGTTAAGGTGATTCGTGAACATATTGAACCTATTTGTTAATGTTGGTCTAGAACTCTAGGTTCAACGGAAGTTAGGATTTTAGGTTGCTAGATTTAGTAATCAATGCCACAGAACTGGGTTGGTTAGATATTTATGTTTGAGTTGGAACTTGTGTTTAATCGTTCCCTGAATAGTTGTTTGATTTATGATCTCTGGATTCCCGCGAAGAAACCCTCGACCTAACGCTTTTCTCTTATTGAACTTACACCGCTTTTAGTTATTTTCATTACTTTGCAAATCAAACCATATTATTGTCTTATCTTAATTTCATCTTGTGAGAATCGTAGTGTAACCTTGGTGTATGTAGATTCGATCCTAAAGTACTACATTGACATTCTGTAATGATTGCAGTAGTGTGCACTTTAGTTATTAATTGACTACGTGGTAAAACACAAAAATCAATTTGGCGCCGTTGCTGGGGATCAATAGCGTTACCTTCAAATCTGAATTTGAAATTTAGTCTAAGATTTACTAACATATTCTACCTTGATCACTTGTGCGTTTCAGGTGACTGACAGAAAAACTGAATAGAGTTACTAGAAGCAGGGGCTCTGAAAACCTTTGCGAGCTCAGCAACGAAGAGCTAGCAAGGTTAGAATGAACGAACCGGAGAGCAAGGTCAATTCATGTCATCATGGACGATCAGAACAACGACCAACAAAACGCTGCAGCTGCCGAACTCCAGAGACTACAACAACAAGTGCAGCAGTTACAACATCTACAACAACAGCAACAACAACAGCTACAACAACCTGGCATTGGAGACTTGGACACGCCGCATGCCTTCTACTAGAACAGAGCTGCTATCCGTCCACCGGCTATTACGAGGCAAGATTATGAGATCAAACCTCAGATGATCGCATTGGTGAAGCAGCACATGTTCCATGGTTTATCTGTAGAACATCCAATGGATCACATCGAAAAATTTGAAGAAATCTGCAGCACTACCAAGTCGAATGGGGTACCAGCCGATTACCTCAAATGCAAGCTCTTCAATTTCTCTTTGGCGGACAAGGCTCTAAGATGGCTCAAGTCACTTCCATCTGGGTCGTTGACTAACATGGGAAGAATGCAGAGCTACTTTCTTGGATATTTTCTACACCAAGTCTAAGACAGCTTCACTGCGAAATAAAATCACCACCTTCCAGCAGCACACATGATAGTCTTTTTGCGAAGCTTGGGAGAGGTTCAGAGAGTACCGCAGAGACTGCCCTCAGCATGTGTACTCGGATGAGCAGATATTAAGCATCTTCTACGATGGAGTTGACTGGGACTATAAAAACGCCCTTAATGCTGCAAGCAATGGAGATTTCATGACTAGGACTATGGAATGGGCGTACCAGCTGATAGAGAACTTGGCATCAAGTTCTGGAAATCGATGTCCTGAGTACGACAAGTCTAAACGTGTCAACGGTGTGGATTCACAAAAGATTGATGAGCTGACTGCGAAAGTGAACTTGCCACTGAAGGGAAATCAGAGAGGTGTGTAGTCTTGCAAGGAGGGAGGAGATGAAATTTTCTGTCAAGGTTTAGCTGAAGCCGAAACCAATGAGCAACAGGAGGTGAAATACGTTATTGGACAAGGGTACATGCAGAACAGAGGTTTCAACCAGAATTACAGAAACCATCCGAACATGTCTTATAGAAGCACCAATGTCGAGAATCTCCATGATCAAGTCTACCCCCAACAAGTTCAATACCCCCAAGGGAAAACATTTGTGCAAAACGCAGGCGTCTCAGGATTCTCTCAAGGTTTCCAAGGCCAGAACATGTTTCAAGGTGGGTTCCAGCAGAAACAACCATTCAACTCCTTCCAGACGACAAAACATGCCCCATTCCAAGCACCTGCGAGCTCCGCAAATGAATCTCATGATGAGCTTAAAGTTCTAATGCAACAACTTCTGCTCAATCAACAGCAATATGTTAAGGAGATCAATGTCAAGGTTGATAACATCAACGATCTAGGAAAGTTCATTCTCTCTGTGCAGATTGGAGCAATGACTTTTGCTTGCTCTCTATGTGATCTTGGGTCCAGCATCAACCTAATGCCATATTCTGTGGCTAAGCGGCTTGGATTCACAAAGTTCAAGCAAACAAAGATCTCTCTAGTGTTTGCCGATCGTTCTGTGAAGCTGCATGTTGGTGTTCTTGAGGATCTACATGTGCGAATTGGCAATGCATTTTTTACTGCAGATGTTGTGGTTCTAGAGCTGGATGAAGATCCAAAAGATCCTCTCATTTTGGGAAGACCTTTCTTGTGTACAACAGGAGCCATCATAGATGTGAGGAACGGGCGAATAGATCTCCATCTGGGAGACATTGTCATGAAGTTTGAGATGGATAAGATGCTGAAGAAGCTTATGTTGGACGGACACACGTTCTCAATAGATGACTCACTAGGAGTCTCTGACGAAGTGGTTGAAGAGATTCTAGTCGATGACCCGTTGGAGACTGTTTTGACAAAGGCAGAGAGTGAGCATGGGTTTATGAGTGACGATGCCACCGGTTATGCTAAGATGAAGAACTCAAGCCAGAAAATGGGGAAGATAGTCGAGTACATCAGTTTAGATGGAGCCGCAGAGACGCCTCCAGCAGCAAGTCTTCTTGCACCTTATGCTGATCCGTGGAGGGAGTTGAGAACTCCAAAAATCGAGCTCAAAACACTCCCAGCTGGGCTAAGGTACGCATTTCTTGGCCCTAATTCCACTTACCCTGTGATCATCAATGTTGAGTTGAACAATGTGGAAACTGCTTTGCTTCTGTGTGAGCTTAGAAAATGTTGTAGAGCTTTAGGCTACTCACTAGATGATCTCACAAGGATTTCACCTGACCTTTGCATGCATAGAATACGGTTAAACCCGAATCTAAAAGATGTTGTAAAGAAGGAGATAATGAAACTTCTAGAGGCGGGCATCATTTACGCTATCTCTGATAGTACTTGGGTGAGCCCAGTCCATGTTGTGCCAAAGAAAGGCGGTGTGACAGTTGTTTAAAATGAGAAAAATGAGTTGATACCAACTAGAACTGTCACATGGCATAGGATGTGTATTGACTATAGGAGGTTGAATGCCGCTACTCGTAAAGATCACTTTCCCTTGCTTTTTATTGATCAGATGCTTGAAAGATTGGCTAACCACCCCTACTACTGTTTTCTAGATGGTTATTCTGGTTTCTTTCAGATTCCCATCCATCCAGACGACCAGGAGAAGACTACATTCACATGGTCCTTACAGCACTTTTGCTTATCGCATAATGCCATTTGGCTTGTGCAATGCCCCAATAACATTCCAGCGATGCATGATGTCGATTTTCACTTACTTGATTGAGGACATAATGGAGGTTTTCATGGACAATTTTTGTGTGTATGGATCCTCCTTTTCTGTTTGTCTTTCTAATTTTTGCAGGGTATTACAGCTCTGTGAGGAAAAGCATCTGGTGTTGAACTGGGAGAAGTGCCACTTTATGGTCAGAGATGGGATAGTCTTGGGTAATCGGATTTCAGAGCAGGGTATCAAAGTGGACAAGGCAAAGATCGAGGTGATGACTAGTCTACAGCCGCCAGATTCTGTCAAAGGGATTAGAAGCTTTCTGGGACATGATGAGTTCTACAGGAGGTTCATCAAGGATTTCTCCAAGATTGCTAGACCCTTGACACGTTTGTTATGAAAGGAGGTGAGGTTCCATTTTGACAGCGACTCTCTAGAGGCTTTTCACACCATCAAGGGATCACTTGTCAGCGTGCCAATTGTCCAACCACCAAACTGGGACCTACCTTTCGAAGTGATTACTGATGCTAGCGATTTCGTAGTAGGAGCTGTTTTGGGACAGCGAAGGGATAAGAAGCTTCATGTTAAATACTACGCCAGCATAACTCTTGATGATGCGCAGTGCAAGTACGCTACAACCGAGAAGGGACTTCTTGCTATTGTGTTCGCTTTTGAGAAGTTCAGATCTTATCTTAAGGGGTCTAAGGTTATAGTGCATACTGACCATGCTGCTCTTAAGTATCTACTTACAAAGAAGGATGCCAAACCTAGGCTTTTGCGATGGATTCTTCTGCTGCAGGAATTTGATCTTGAAATTAAAGACAAGAAGGGGATCGAGAATGGTGTTCCATATCATTTGTCTAGGCTACGTGTAGTTGAAGAGACTCCCTTAGACGATAACCTACCTGAGGAGAACGTGTATGCAATCAGTATTGGGTGCAATGACTACTACACATCTTCACACCACACCGAGCTCCCTGAAATTATTTGGTTTGGTGAGATAGCAAACTACTTGGCTGCAGAGAAAGAACCAAATAACTTTGTTGGGAACAAGAAGAAAAAGTTCTTGAGAGACATCATACGTTATTTTTGGGACGAGCCATACTTATACAAGCAATGCTCAGATGGTGTCTTTCAAAGATGTGTTTCAGAGGAGGAAATTCCGGGTATTCTTTTCCATTGTCATTGTTCGAAATATGTTGGACACTTTGCCACATTCAAGACAGTGTCCAAAGCTCTGCAAGCCGGTTTCTGGTGGCCGACTATGTTTCGCGATGCACATGCTTTCATCTCCAAATGTGATTCATGTCAGAGGCAGGGAAATATTAGCAAGAGGAACGAAATGCCATAAAATTTCATCTTGGAGGTTGAAGTGTTCGATGTGTGGGGTATTGATTTCATGGGTCCTTTTCCATCCTCTTATGGAAATCAATACATACTCGTTGCAGTCGACTATGTGTCTAAATGGGTTGAAGCGCTGGCTAGCCCAACAAATGATGCCAAGGTAGTCTTAAAGATGTTCAAATCTGTGATCTTTCCAATGTTTGGTGTGCCTAGAGTGGTGATCAGCGATGGTGGATCTCATTTCATCAACAAATTCTTTGAAGGGCTCTTGAAGATAAGCATGGAGTCAAGTATAAGGTAGCCACTCCTTACCATCCGCAGACGAGTGGACAAGTCGAAATTTCCAACAGGGAGATCAAGGGTATCATGCAAAAGACCGTGAAAACGATGAGGAAAGATTGGGCTACAAAGCTGGATGACGCTCTTTAGGCGTACATGACTGCCTACAAGACACCTTTGGGCACGACACCATTCCATCTTGTCTATGGAAAATCGTGCCATCTTTTTGTGGAGCTCGAGTACAAGACATCATGGGCTGTAAAACTGATGAACTTTTACATCAAATCTGCTTCTGAAAGACAGACGATGCAACTACACGAGCTTAAAGAGATTCGTCACATGGCCTATGAGAGCTCAAGGATTTACAAGGAGAGGACCAAGACCTATCATGACAAGAAGATCATTCCCAGGAACTTCGCTGCAAATGATCAGGTGTTGCTTTTCAACTCTCGGGAAGTTGATATCGAGATGGTCCGGACCATTCACAATCAAGGAGGTGAGACCGTACGGAGATGTGGTGTTGCTGGGTACTACAGGAAATGAGTTTGTGGTTAATAGTCAGCGCTTAAAGCCATACCTCGCTGACGTAGAAATCGCAGGGGAAGAAACCTTTCCCCCTTGTGATCCATCTCACGCCTAAAAGGCTATCAAGTCAAGCTAATGACTTTAAGCAAGGGCTGGGTGGGAGGCAACCCACCGGTACGTTTTTTTTTATTTTATTTTCTTTTATTCTATTTTATTTTTCTTGAGTTTCTTTTGCCTTCCTCTTCTTTTATTTTCACACCAAGACGGTGTGAAGTAAGTATGGGGGAGGGTAGTTGTCGTTACTAACGTTGTTTTCTTTCTTTTGTTTTCTCTTTCAAGTGATTTTGATGTTTTCTTTTGAGTTATTCTGTTTTATTGAGTCAAAACTTGTTGAAGATTATGATCACAACCTTTAGATTTTTTATGTGATTTTGCATCTAAGTGATCATTGTTGCATGGCTAGTTTTAGATCAGACTAATGAAAAATCGAAAGGCTGACCAGTTAATCAAAGGCTTGCATGTTTCCAGAAAAATTCAAAAATATTAAGCTAGTTTCTGAGCTCTTCATTTTACCTACTCATCGTGATTGATGTCTTCAAAGCTTTACTCCTCATTCGTATATGACAAGACGACATGTGTGAAAGTATGGTACTCCTCTCCCTTATTTAAAATAAAAAGCAGAAAAGATGAAATGATTTTCTTTCGGGTAAATGGTTAGGAAAATTTCCATCGATCCCATTATTTTACTTCGAAAGAGATGATCACACTAAGGTTGAAAGCGAGGTTGAGGAAAATTTCCGGGGATACCACTATTCGCATACACCTTAGAAATAAAGGGTGGCACTAAAATGAACCAGGGATTCGGTGGTAAAAACCATCAATACTCGAGTTCCATCAGCCATTAACCCTACATAAAGAAAATGAGAAAAGAATAAGTCTGGGGGAGGGAAAAAGTACCAAAGGTTGTGTTGTTGTCTCGTCACGATATCGAAAGGGAAAGAGTCTAGAAGGTTCTTGGCACTATGATCTTTGATGAGACCCAGCGATGATGGCTTTGGATTATTCCGTGAAATAATGAGTTGAATATGGGAGGCTGCGATGCTTACAGAGAAGTACATGGTGGTTCGATCTAGAGCTAGCTTGGCAATACATGGATTACTAAGGTAATGGTCATTGCAGAGTTCTAAAGGAAATGTGAGTCTCCGGGTTTTTCAAACTTTTTCTTTTTGTTTAGTTTTCTATTTGCTTGAGGACAAGCAAAAGACTAAGTCTGGGGGAATTGATATGCTTGGTTTTTACCATTTTCTAAAACATGTTTTGGTGTTTCTTTTGAGTATTTTATTGAATCAAAGTTCATTTTTAGAGTCTTTAGTCCTTTATTAAGTTATCTCAGGTAAAAAGGCGTTTAAGTAAGAAATTGGAGTTACGTGGGCAAAAACGCATGGAACGGTACAAAAAGAGCACAATCGATCGATGCAACACCATCAGAAGAGCCAAAATCGATCGATGCAACATGCTCAGAAAGTTCACAATCGATCGATGCACAAATGAATCCGATCGATGCAAGGAGTGCATCGATTGATGGAGCATGCCCAGAAAGTCCAAAATCGATCGATGCAATATGTGCATCGATCGATGCTGACCGACGAGAAGGAAAAGGAAATTTCTGGTTTTCCTATTTTGTCCAAGAAACTGCCTACTTTGACCTAATCCCCCCAGAACCCTATATATACATTATTTTCAGCCACTTTTAGGCTATCTCTCTTTTAACTGCTCTCTATTCTACTCTAGTTTTTGGCCATTGATTTTGTAAGCTTGAAGAAGAATCTCTGCCTCTATTGAGAAGATTTCTAAACTCTTTCCTCTCTTTAATTATTATTATGAGTTTCTCTCTATCACCTTGCTTTTTCTGTGTTGCCATGTCTGAGTAGTTTCATAGTTAGGTTTAGGGTTTCAACGGGATCCATGTATCATTGAATTAGACACATATAGGGATTTATCTTTTGAGGTTTTCACTTATTGTTGTGTTTATTGCTTAGGCTGAATTGATCACTTAGTCTCTGATCAAGGGTTTAATCTATACCACGGAAGTGTCGTATGTTATTATTTTTTTCACGGAAGGCTATCATGTCGGTGACGCTCCCCTGACTCATCTTGGTTCTCAGTCAGGGGTTCCAAGTGACCCTTCTCCAGAACGATCTTCGAGTGTTTGTGCTAGCCATGCTCCCCTTAAACGTTGTCGCACAAGCGAGTTGTAGGGCGGGTCGTCGAGCTCTAGTTCCTCAGAGATCAGGATGATCCCTTCTCCAGAGCCGCTCTCCTTTTCTTCTTTTATTGACACTGAACCGCACTAGTGGCATCTCAGGTTAAAAGCCAGTTTTAACGAGAATGGAAGAGTTTTGGTCCCGGAGAACCATCTGATGGGAAGGAGAAGGGCCCCTCAGAGCTAAAATATAGGATTTGTATCACTCTATCCTCCGTCCTCTCTTTGTTTCTAAAAACCATATCCGATGTTGGACTGTTGAATTGTTTTTGTAAGGATCTCTTCGAGTTATAATCGATTTTCGTTTTTCTTTTGCCTAAGCTTGGGATGAGAATTTCGTTTTAGCTTATGGTAGAATCGTTCTTAGTATATTCTGTCGTAGCATGAGATTTAAAATATTTCCCGCTCCCTTTTGCCATAGCATGAGGTGAGTTTACTTATTTCCATACCTTTCACCATTTTTTTATCGTAGCATGAAGAGGGAACCTTTTAAACGTACATCTCCATTTTGTCGTGGCATGAGAGGAATATGGGCCAAATATGGGCCAAGCAAGATTTGCCCTTCTTCCTTTCTACCGTAGTGTAAGGTGAGAGTGTCTGCTCCCTTTTAATATTTGTATGAGAGGCGGACTTTGATTTTTGGTGGGTTCTACATTTTACCCAAGTGTTAGGTTTATCGTGAGGTGGGCCCCTTTTCTTTCGACATGCCACCTGATTGGCTGAACCGTGTGAGTTACCCTAACATTTGACCGTTTAGACTCCGAAGAGTAAATGACTTTTGGGAACATGTTGAGTTTCTACTCTCCATTAATTTTCCCTTTTAACAAGAACCTTTCTAGGTCGTATTTAGAGGCATGCATGGCTCTCATTTCGCCTTCATCCTCTCCAATGATTCCTCTCGAGAAAGAGCTTTTCCTTAGCCTCTCCGTTGATTTTTCTTTGAGGTTAGGCCATAGATCTCACAGATTCTTTCGCGTTAATTTTGAGGTTTTTCCACTTCGGAACTTGTGGTTCTTTACTCGAAGATCTTTATGTAAAATACAGATCTATAGACAAAGGTTTGATCTTCTTTTGATGCTTACATGATTTCGATGTTTTGCTTCTAATTAGTTTCCCATGTGCTTCATTCACAAGAGATTCCTTCTTAGAGAGTCTTCTATGATGGGACATACAGAGAAGATAGAGGGGCAAGTGACTCCGATCCGGGTAGTGCATGCTATTCTTTTTGGTTGTTCATGCCATCTTGATGAAGACAAGAAGAAGTTGCAGGAAGAATCTTTTGAAATGTTATTTTCATCAAGCTCTCCTGTCTTTCTTACCTTAAGGAGATCAGCTCCCGGAAAATCAGATGCGCCCGGGTCATGAGAGATGGCTGAAGAAGTGTTTGGCATCGTCGTGAGGAAACTCGGAGGGGTACTAATTCTCTTCACTCCTTTGCTCTTGCGAGGGGGAAGGTTCTCTTTTCGCTTCAGACTTTGTGGAGGAGAGGTTCCCTTTTTTTTTGCTTCAAGGGAGGATGATTTCCATTTTGTATGCCTCGTCAATCAACCTATATACATGTATTCGCGAAGCACGAGTAGAGATATGTTTATTGTAATAGTTTGATTTGATTTGTACCTGGCATCGGTGCCTTCCATGAATAAAGGATGAGAGCTTTGATTTTTCGAGTTGGTTCCTCCATTTTTTTTAAAACGAATTTCACTCCGGACATTCTTCTTCTTCGCTTATTCGGCGCCAATATCGATACTTATAGTTAGAATGTCGTCTTCGGGGGCGTCCTTATCAAGTCGGTCCTTTTCAGAGAAGGATATTTCCTCGTCGGAAAATAGCCCCCCATTGTTTGTATTTTTTTGTGTCATCTCGCCATTGATGTCTTTTGATTGATCATGTCATATCTCCAAGAAGCTTCGATCATCCCATGATCAGGTTGATCCTTTTCTTCTTCTGACTATGATCTTGCTCAACTGGTTCAGGATCGTTTGGACTTCCATCCTTCGTCATTTTGGAATATGGATTGTTGATCTCGACTTCTCCAAGCTTTCCTTCGGTGTACATATGTACGAGTATATCTTCTAACCTATAACATTTCACAGTTGAATGTCCATACCATTGATGGTAGTCGCATAATACTTCTTTATCTTTGCCCAGCATGTAATCGGACTTTGTTGGACGGTTATGGTCAATTTTCCTTTGTCTCTCTTTGTACCGCAAAAGTTTGCGATCCGTTTGAGTGACTCCTTTCTCTATGGTCCCTTTGTTCACTTTGTGGGGCGGTCGACACCGCTAAGGGTTGAGGTTTCAAACTCCTATAACATTATGTGAGTGCAGTGCGTTCATCTTTAGTTGTTGCAAAACATGCACCTCGATGATGTGCGTTCTGGATTTTGGTTGGCGTATTGACCATGATATCTTCCCTGAATTTTGATTCATGCCACAATCCAATCTTTAATGCTGCTAAAGCCATCTCGTCGTTAACGACATGGATTCTAGCCACTATTTTATTAAACCTTGTTAGGTATGACCGGAGTGAATCACATGGTGCCTGTGTTAAGGCCCAAAATTCTTCTCCTGAGGCAGCCTTCTGAATAAATATGGAGTATTGCTTAAGGAAGGTAACTGAAAGCTAGGAGAAGTTGTCAATAGACCTTTCTCCAAATCGAGAAAACCATTCGAGGGCGGACCCTGCAAGGTGTTCTGCAAAGAGTTTGCACAAACCGTCATCATTTTCTGCTTCATTGAAATGAGCTCTTCCGACGGCAATCCTGAATGCAGTTAGATGCGACTTAGGATCTGTTTTTCCCTCATAGACTGGGAGTTTAATTTTTCCCACATCTCTGACAGGCATCTTCTCAATACGAAGTGAGAACGAAATTCGCTTAGTCTCTTCGACTACGCGATCAATCTCTGGTGATGCACTAGTAGCATTGTGGATTCGTGAATTTACATCCTATAATCCTTCCTGATTTTCTGCTATCACTCGACGGATATATTCCAGTCCGTTGTGATATGCATCAGCTCTAGGGTTGCCTACGAATTGATTATGGTTCCCTGTTGCTTGGGGACCGTACTGGCCATGCCCGTGCCTTCAATCATAGTTTGAGTTCAGAGTAGGTATTTGATTCGGGGCCCGTCGAGGCGGGTTGAGTGGATCAAGAGGTGGTGGCGGAGGAAAGGTAGTGGGATCGATCCGTTGAGAGCCATATTGGCCTTGTTCGTTTCATCGTTTGGACTCCGAGGTCAAAATTGGTCTTTGATCCGGTGTCCAGACCTTCGGATTAGAAGGATCGATATACGGTAGTGGAGGAAAAGTCAAAGATTCAATATGTACTCCATCCCTTGAGGGTATCTGACTACTCCCACTTCCTTGACCATGATCGAAAGGACTGGTCCCTAAGATTGGTGCACTTGAGGACATCGTACTGTTTTCGTTGCTTCTAAGCGGAACAATATGTGTCGGTGAAACACTATGGGTCACTGGTGTGGATGAGACACCAGGTAAAACCGGTTTTGGTAAAACACTTGGCGGTGGTGGAACTTCCATTCTCACCACCTCTGAGCGTAGCTCACCGAGTGATTGGGTCAAAACCGTCTGATCCGAAATAACTTTCTCAA